>JAABOM020080354.1:0-32195 GCA_011800125.2 Solanum clarkiae | reverse complement strand
AAACAAACACAACATTCATTTGCAAAAAAAAAAAAAAAAAAAAAAAATCAAGGTGAGAAGGATTTGCTAAGGTTCAAATCATTGGAGTCAAAACAAATAGGACTTGGATTTAGTGAATTCGTCATTAAGAAGGTACCATCGAAATTTATAGACAAGCACTACATAGTCGTGAAGTTAAGCAAATTATGTTGTATGATGTGGAGCATTGGTCAAACAAGAACGCTCTTGTGAGATGATAAGAGATGTATAAATTAAATAAGGATGTTGAGATCGATATGTGAGCATACTAGGAGAAGTAACACTAGGAATAAGGATATCTTAAACAATGTAAGCGTGACTCTATGGGCAAAAGCTAAAGGAAGCAAGACTAAGATTGTTCGAGCATGTGAAGAAGATCTATGTAGATGTCAAAGTGAGGAGGAGTGGAAGGTTGATGGTGATGTGTCAAACAAGAGTTAGAGGTAGGTTGAAGAGGTATTAAGGGGAGATGAGTTATTGTATATGAAACATCTTAGCTTACTAAGAAATAACCTAAGAGAAGAAGTTATGGATGTCGAGAATTAGGATAAAAGGTTAGAAGATAGCCGAGTGTAGTATTACTTTACTACCAGATAGGCATGGTGCATTCCACGTATTTCTCCTTGCGTACCAGTAGTATTAGACTAGTAATGTAATATTTTGTTCTTCAATTTCTATTATGTGTTGTTATTTCTTTATTTTAGTTGATTCTTTATTTTGTTATTGTTATTGTTCCTTTTTTGATTGATATATGTAATTATATTCTATGATTTGCTATGCGTGCTTTATTTCAATAATTTATTTTTAAACTGCCCTGATATTTGTTACTTGAATTGAGGGTCATTTGGAAACATCTTCTCTGCTTTCTCTATACTGGAAACTGATCATCCCTATATTTGCTTCCTATTAATTAAAGAACCCCATATCCCCCAAATTAAAGAAAGTTTGACTTGCTTAAAGAGGTAATACCATAAATGCGTGTACGTTCACCCTGTTTATTTTACTTTTTATTATCTTAGAAGTCATTAATTAGTCGACAAGATTCACATAAGAAACTTAAAGACAGACGATTGATATTTTTGTCACGCTATCGGTCCGGTCCTTTTTCCCTCTTGTTTTGAAAATCTTATTATAGGTAACTTAATTACAGATACTCCCAAAACTTTGTATGAAGCTAACTATAAATACAAAAATTACATGAATCGAAAGTAATTAGTGTATTACTTTTAACTTGTTTGTGATCCTGTCAACTTCAAGAAAGTGAAATGAGAGAGAGGAAATAAAAGAGACGCTATATTTTCATATAGTGCAGTCCTATAATAATGTGTTATTAGTCATAGTTTATGACTTTATTCCATATATTTTTGAACTTAAGGAATAGTCGTGGCACACGTGGAAGGTTGAAGAGACTAAAAGAAGAAAAGTAAGATTCAACCACATTTAATGCCTAAAATAAAATAAATCATACATGGAATATTCTTTACGTATTTTTCCCTTTTGAGTTGATCTGAATAACTTGTATGTGTTCATTAGTGTAATTTTCCGGACTTGGTGTGATGAGAGTTTAACTTCCTTCGGTACTTGATTAACTCTCATTTATACATTTAGAAATAGGACTTGCCTAGTGTTGATTACTTCTTCTATTTAGTTTATGAGCTATTGCATTGGAATGAGATTTACCTTCTGCGCACCCAAAAAGGTAGCGGTTGTGGATTCTTCTCGTCATAGGAAAAAAAACAGGTATAAAAATGTCACCAAGTTTAATTACTCCAAAATTTCACATCGTAGGATTTTATGAATGTTTCCGTTCTTATTTTCCAGTGAGAAGAGTATTTCCCATTGAAATATGAAGGTCTGATTTGAGAGGTTTCCTTTTGACATATGTTTCGATTGCTTGACTTTGATGAGCCATGAACTTTTCTCACCAATAGTTAAACAAATAGTATAGTGAGACTTCGCTCCGATACTTATTGAACGTGCAATAGAGAGAAGGAAGTTGAATTTTCCTTATTAATTTTTGTTAGTCAACTAATTTTCTTGTCAATCAAGTGATACCTTAAATAGTTTGAGACAATAAGTAAAGAACATATAGTAAATTCAACACCTGATGTTTTTATACTGGTTCAGATCTAGAATAGATCATAATCCAGTCCTATTGGATTGCAAGAGATATCTATTCAAAACTTAATAAGATGTAGTACAGAGCAGGCACCTCTTTATCGACGTGCCTGCTTCATCCCAAACTCTCTCTTATGAGAATTCAAATAAGTAATTTTTTGGTTCTATTTTAATATAATTTGTTTATAATTTCTTCAAAATTATGGAACCTGCTTTAACTATAATATTTAGTTTCAAATTCATATACTTTAACTATAGCTTCGTTATTATGAATGTCAGTAATATTTGTATATTTTTGAGTAAGAAATCAGCAATTGATGACAAAAATATTATAATTAAAGACATCTCAATAGACCTTTTCACATTAGATTTGAACAAAAAATGAGATGAGTTACTACCGCACAAATGTATATACTTTATGTTATTTTTAAATAACTTATTTTGTTCCAATTTCTATTGCACATATAAAATTTTGAGAGTTAATCAAAATTTATATTTATTTTATAAAATATTTTAAATTATTTATAGCTGAAGCAACTGGGGAAATGATATATTAGGGTAAATATTGTAAAATCAAGCAGCTGAAGCATATACATAAATCAGTCGTTGTTTTTAAGAAAAATAATTTATTATGGGTAATATTATAATTTCATAGTCGAAGTAGATGGAGAGATAACTAAATAGATAAGCGGCAACTACTTTTGGGGAAAAATAACAGTTGGGGCAACGCCCGGGCCCAGTTTATATATCTACTAAAAATACTTAAAATCGACAGATAAAATTGATGAAACTGTGTAGTTCTTTTGATTTTTTTTGGTTAAAAGTAAACTTTAAAAGAAGTCAATAGACGATTATCAATTTTTTTTTTGTGCGAAAAAATGCAAAAAGTTTTTTATTTTTATCTTTTATGGGATAAAAAGTTCTTACTAAATTGAAAGATTTTCACAAAGGGTTACTTTAGTTTAAATATTCGCACTAGTTTTGACATTGATGTGAAAACAACCTTTTTAACATCAATAAGAAAAGTTTGAACTGAAATACATTTAAATTGAAATGGTAGAGCCACACTAACACTTGTAGAATTAAAGTCTTAATAAACTCATATGACCTAATGATATCTTTAATTTATAAGTTGACTGATTGGATTGCTCACAAACTGTACTTCTGACGATCCCTCCAGTTGTTATGGGGAAATTAGTGGTGAAAATATTTGAGCTAAAAAAATATCATGTAGTAACTTAAAAATTTCAAGGTAGGCTAGTTGCAAATGAAATTTGAGTAATATGAGGTCTAAGACAATTCAAGAATATATGGAATTAATATCTAAGTGATTTTTCTACTAGCCAAAATATTAAGGAGTCCATTGAACTTTTCAAAACTGAAGTTAGCATGAAAAGGACAATTTGTAACGTCAAAGTTCGAAGATGTGCTGTGAAATAGAGATTTTGAGGAAGATTTTTGAATTTCCGTCTTCGTGCAAGCTGTTATAGTGGATAGAGTTCCTCTATGGTGGGGCTGCTATATCAAATTGGGGATCACTGAAGCGGGTCAATCACGAATTAGTATAGAAAAGGTCTCAAATAATTCATTACCCTACAAATTCATTTTTATAGAAAAGAAAGAGCGATGTAAAGCATTTTTCTCCAAATTTCCACCAATTTCTTTGATAAAGGTAAATTAATTATTCCTCCAACTTGTAATGCAATTCTCAAACCTTAGAATACAATAACAACAATAACATACCCAGTAGAATTCCACAAGTGGGGTCTGGAGAGGGTAGATTGTATGCAGTCCTTCGCCCCACTGTAGCTTCAAAATGCCCAAAATCATAATTTTTATATATATTAAAATCCCTGCGTGATTTTAAAATTTGACTTTATATTCTCGATCAGGGGGCAAAATTGAGTGAAAAATAGGCCTAACCAGAATTTTAGAATACCTGTAGCAAAAAATAATTTTCACAAATTTTTTATTTTCAGAGAGCATCGGCGCCCTGGCCGCGACGCCTCAGGGGCGCGGAGCAGTATAATTTGTTATGCGCGATAGGTCACGTCACGCTAGGGATGCGGACAAGTACAATATTTTCTTTACTTTTTCTTTCTTGGCCAAGGTCATTGGGGTCATAACCTTATACTCATTTCAACGTGAAATCTCTCATATTTAGCCATTTTTCAACTTTATATCACTCAAAACCCTCTTTAAAACCTCTCCAACACTTTATCAAAAAATTTCATCCAAACCCAAGGATTTCAAGCTCACTTTGGATCTCAAAAAATTAATTCAAGCTTCAAGTCTCCTTCAAGTTTATCTCAAGAAAACCCAAGTTTGAGGTATGTGGGTTTCATCCATTGGGTCCTTTCACCTATGAAGTCCAATCTTCCTTTTTATGAAAATTGCATGATTTCAAGATGCATTATCTATGGGTATCTTCTATTATGGAACATGAGCAAGATTTATGTTGGGATTTTATCAAGTATTGTTGGTTCTTCCTGAATATCTATTTTAAGCTTATACTATGAGTTGATGTTTGACAATTGAGATTATGCATGATTTGAACTATGAAAGCTATGAACTATGATGAACTTTTGAGATGAATTTTATGATACCTAATTTGGGTTTTTACTACAATTTTGGTGGACTAATTTGAATAGCTTTGAGATGATTTGGTTTTACTCCTTCTTGTTCTATACTCTTGAATTGCATATACCCACTATGTGTTTGATTAAATTACGTGACAAGAATTTTTAATGTTGATGAGGGATTATTGTATGAATTTGCATGACAAGCATGTTATGATACTTTATGGGTTTCCAAGCATGTATTAAACTCTTGAAAAGTTCCCATGATCTACAAGAGAATTTTGAACTCTTATACAATGTTTTACTCTCATATGAAATGTGAAGCCCTTTCGTGATTCTTTGATGTGATTGTTTGATGAGCTATTTTTATACTCCTATCTAAAAGATAGTATCATAAGGTAGGACAACCTAGCGGAAAGTGCATGCCGTAAGGTAGAATAACTTATAGTGCCTACCTAAAAGATTATATCATAAGGTAAGAACAACCTACTGATGAGGCCATGCCTTAAGGTACAATAAATCATGGTTCCTACCTAAAACTTATATCATAATATAAGGACATCTCTTACTAATAAGATTATATCGTAAGGAAAGTGCATCCCAAATTCTTACTGATAAGATTATATCGTAACGTTAGGGCATCTTTTTTATCGATAAGATTGTATCATAACGTAAATGCGTCTCCCAAATTCTTACCAAAGAGATATGTCGTTTGGTAAGGATACCTGTTAACTTCTACTAATGAGGCCGTGTTTTAAGGTAGAATAAATCATGACTCTTACCGGAAGGATTATATCGCAAGGTAAGAGACATCTCATACCACTTATCCAAAAAGCTATGTCGTAAAGTAGGGGTATTAGTAACACTCTCCAAAAAAGGCTATACCGTAAAGTGAGTGGGTGACTACTTGGCCATTCTCATGCATGTTTGTCTAAGGCTTTGAGTATATGTATATAATACATATGGTGTTTGTGTTCATTGATTATGGTTAAGTATCTTATTATTACAGCTTGTGATTCTTGTTGCATTGCATCCTGGATACTTAGTACATTCAAACATACTAACGTATATTCTATGCGTACATGATATTACCATATAGGGACCGGCACTATTGACCATCCTTGTCATGACCCAAAATAGGGCCTAGACGTGACACGACGAATGGGGAACCCGAAGGGATCCCAATCAAGCCTCTTAACTTGTCATGACACATCATTAGCTGCAAAAGCATGTGAAAGACATAAAATAAAGATAAGGGACTAAGGGATAGCTTGCAAAACATCATCATCAAGAGACAAAGAGTCAAAGCTCATAACATAGATACCTAAGTTGTCCAACAAACTCCTCTAAATATATAGAAAAGAGCAAGGAGCCAAGACAAAGTAACTGAGCTCATCCTCATAGTCAAAATATAACATAAAGTAGAGTTTATCAATACAAATCAAGGGAAAACATAGACCAAGGTCCTCAAAATGGAGGACTTACCAACTAGCTTGAGTAGCACCGAACTAGTCACGTGGACGAGGATGGTCAACTTAGGCTCCGATTCCTACATGGTGATATCATGTAGGCAAGCGTATGCGTTAGTACGTTTGAATGTACTAAGTAAGTAAGATGCAATGCAACAAGAAATAGACATCATAATCAAAATACATATCAATAGGTAATAGGCATAACATAGCAATATGGTGTGCATGATCAATGCTACAGTAAAACATGCTTAAGAAAACCCTACTCATATAAGATATTATATGTGTTGAATAGACCAAATTAGATTTTCAAGGTACAAATCCCCTCGGGGTTAGTGATGATGTCGCCCCATTACTTAGGTGGTGAAGTACTAACCCTTCACTCGGTTGATGAGTACAAACCCCCAACTCGATTGGTGATGATTCATCCCATCACCTAGGTGGTGAAGTATTAACCCTTCACTCGGTTGACGAGTACAAACCCCCAACTCAGTTAGTGATCTTGCCGCTCTATCACTAGGTAGAGAAGTACTAACCCTTCCCTCGTTTAATAGGTACAAACCCCCATCTCGATTATCCGAGTTCTTAGACCCCCAGAATGGGCGTAATCTAATGTAAAAATTTATATAGAATTTATTATGTACATAAGCTCATCTCATCATCATAACATCAATCATATCATATCTCATTCTTTGGAACTTCAATTCCACAAGAAACCCTAGCCGGACGTTTTTTGAACACTTAGGGGGTGTAATGGGGGTAAAAGACCATGCAATTTATAGATAAAATCATGCAAGAAAATCTGTTGTAAAACCATAAATCAACACTTTGCACACCCTCAAGACATTCAGATCAAAACCCCTCATAACAGTCAACATTAGATCCAAGATTTAGAGCTCAAAACATGCTAAAAGGACCATACTTTCATGAACTAAAATTACTGTGCAGTAAATTTCTTAATATACAAGACCCACATATAAAATCAACTTTAAATCATGAAATATTAGTAAAAAAGGAGATTAGGGCATCATGGGTGAAAGAACCCAATGGCTAAAACCTACATACCTTGACTTTGGAGAACCCTAGAAGAAGATTGGAATTGGAGACTTGAAGCTTGAATGAAATCCTTAAGATTGGTCTTGAGTTTTGAGACTTGAATTTAAGGTGAAATAAGAGTCTAAGTGTTTGAATGAATATTGGAGAATGTTTAGGGTGATATGAGGGAGAAATAAGGCTAAAAATAGGTAAAAACATGGTTGGGAACACTTAGGCCCAAGACTCAAAGCCTTGGACCCGAATAGAAAAATTTTCCCCAAATAAGGCACTAGCGCTCGCGCCAGTGTCGCGCACTGCACAATAGAAATTGAAACTTGAAATTTCGTAATTGCTAAATCTTTTCTCTTAAATCAGGATTAGACCCTTTTCCCTCTAATTTGGACCCCCTGAAAAAGAATATGAACTCGAATTTTTGAAATAACAAATAAATTTTGAGATATATGAAAATTAAAATTTTGGGCATTTCGAGGCACATTTTCTGGCACTTTTTGGGGTCATTACAATATCTTCCCCTTGGGAACATTCATCCCCGAATGTAAAAGAGAACGCAGAAGACAAGCATGATCGTAAACAAGTCAGCCTCAACAAGAATGCAACAATGTATTTTAAAATACCACTTTCAAAATATCAACATAACTGTCAAAAATCATCATGAACTTGTTAACGTAAATATGGATATATGCAAATGGCATAGGGCTATAACATAGGACTTGGAATCATATAAAGGACTTGGCATGTCATTGTAAGCTTGAATAGAGTGAAATATATGTGGATATTTCTTCTTCATATCCGCACCGGCTCTCCGAGAAACACATAGAATAGACAACTCTTCCAAAGGGCCTTGATGAACACTACATCATTATCAATCAATTTCTCCACTCATCCATCCAACACCTCCACCGGGATCTTTTCCTATGCCAATTTTTCCTCCATAACACCCACAACCTCAAAGAGTGTTATAACACTAGAGTCATCAACATAACCCATCAACCTAGAAGCATAAAGAACCGGACTAACCAAACCCCCTCTCCAAAGGCAATTCCCTAACTTATGCAATCTTACCAGCTTCCCTCTACACTCTATAAGGACTCACAATCCCCAACTCAATTATCAACCTTTAATACACCTAGCCCACTTGGTATCATAACCACCATCTCCCCCTTGGGAGACAGCTTCCACTTTATCATCTTTTCAGCCAAGACATCCAATCCTAATAAGACAGAATCAAGGCCTTGCTTAATTTAGAACTCTCCAACTAGCCATCAAGAATACTACACCACCATGCTCAACTTCCTCCAACCTAATCCCCTCAATCTAGCCAAACAATGGACTGCTCACGTAACCTCTTTGCCACTACCATCAACACATTTTAGGCTACTTGGGGCATCAACCACAACACTAATCTAACCAGGGAAAAATAATACACACCTATATCATAATCCTTAAGGAGTTCTAACCACTTTCTTGTTACCTTCAACTCACAACTATCATAATTAGCAAACAACCTCTCATCTCTGAAGACTTGCAATACTACCCCCAATGATTCCCAAGCTCTAAACAAATCAATACCTTATTACTACAGACTACCACAAACATACCAAGGTAGGGCTCTAAGACTCTAGTCATGAAACCATAAACACAACCGAACCATGAGCTAACTAAACAACACCACCAATATTCAAAATGATCATTCCTAGCTCAAAACGACACTTAGGGATATCACCTACCCTCATCCACACTTGGGAGCAAAACCCTTAAAGAAGCGACTAACCCATTATTATTGACCAAATAGATCGACCATGCTTGACCATCATATTACAACCTTATGGGTTCTCCACTCACTAAAAGCATGCTATGCAAGTAGTCTAACTACCCCAAAACCTCCAACCCCTCAAGCTAAGCCGTCATTCCCCAAGAATACTTATAATATGCATGTACATACATTCAAAGAGGCAGTAGTCATTTTTCAAATCATTTTAATGCACAATTGGGCTTAAAAGCTAAACACCACTCATACTGATTCATACTTAGGCTCAAATGCAAAAATCATAATTTCATATTCATAATACTCATGTGTAGGAATATCCCATCATATACAAAATGGTGCAAGCACCCAAAATACTCAAGGAGTCAAAATTAAACATATGTGTGATTACAATATTATCATAACCATATTTTTGTCAAAATCGTACCATAAAACGAAATTGGGCTTACCCATAACATATTATTTTTTAAAAAAAATAATTCGTGTACATAACTGCATATGCTATGAACAGTGGGGAAATGACATAGGTAATTAAGAGTCCATTTAAAATCAACATTTATATTACGAAGTTGAAGTGAAAAGATAATTAGTTCCATATTTAAATCCATAGTGTAATCGCTCAGGCATAAATCATTCAAAAAAGGGAGCATGCATACTTATAACTTCATAAACCCAAAGTAAATCCTCATATAACGGCTTAAATCACATCAAAATCATCAAATAAACACTATCCATGTATCAAAAGAGTTTTAGGAATCATAATATTCAAATCCCAAATTAAAATAAGTAAAATCCATGTAGGTTTTCTTGAAAATAATTTTAGGTCTCCTTGATTGGAAGGAATTAAGGATCAACCCACATATACATGAATCCTACTAGCACCAAGGAATAACACAAGAAATAGCAACTCCCAGACCTATCAAATCACCCTACTCAAAACGTCAGTCACAACATTGGCCTTACTTAGGGTCAACTAAGTCATAGGAGAAGCAATAGAAGAGAACCTATTCACAAACTTCGTAATAGCCTACTAAGCCCAAGAAGCTCCTAATATCCGATGAAGTCAAGGTCTAGGCTAATCTCTAATCAACTTTGTCTTACTAAGGTCCACCTTAATACCATCAGCCGGCACCGCATGTCCTAGAAAGGCAACCTCTTGCAACTAAACTCACATTCCTCCCATTTAGCATACAACTTCCTCCCTAAAACATTGTAGTTCTACCCTCAAAGACTCACATGCACTACCTCATTAGAGAAACGAACCATTATCATCACCAAAATCACCATAAACCTATTAGAGTAGGGACTAAAGATCTTACTCATGAGACTTATAGGCATACCCGGTCTACTAGTCAAACCAAAAGACACTATCCTAAAATTCAAAATATCGAAAAGGACACTTAAAGCCTCATCTACCACCAACAATAATTCTATAGTCAAAGTAACTTAGGTTCAACACCTCCATTTCTCACAAGATGACAAATGCAACCCCTTAGAGATCAATTGTACCTTAAGACAAGAAATGGACCTACCTCCCTTGCTACTATTCAACAACCTCCCACTCAAAGACGGGCTTAATAGGGAATCCGGAGCTATCCCTATGGGTCCTACCATCCATGAAGACACAACATGCATGCAACCATTCCATTCCTATAATGACATCCAAATCCACCATGCCAACTCAAACAAACTACAAAGCAAGACCTAATATAATGCAAACCCGGATCAACACCTATAAACCTTCTAACAACAGTACACCCAACAAAAGAATGGACATGAAAGACCCACACAACAACTTGGGCACACAAGAAGCCCCAAAAGTAACCAAAAAGGATAGAGAAGAAATAGTGGTCTGGTAATACATGCACAACAAAGCTAAGAAAACTTTAACTTACTAGTAGTAGCATCGGACATTTCATCCCCTCCTTGAGTTCACTTGATCAATATGACCACCTAGATCTAAAGGTTAGCCAACCTTATGCTTCATTCGAATATGCGGACAATCCTTTAGCTTGTGACTTACTTTACTACACCCATAACAAGCATTGGGCTTCCTTAAGCATGGGCCACCATGATACTTCCCACACCTTTGACATTTGGGATTAGTCATCCCACTATTACCTCCTTTATTCTTATCGCGACTACTGGGCAATCCTTCCTCTTATGTCCCACTTCCCCATAACTGAAACAAGTTTTGGTATCCGTTAAACATAGGCATCTATGAACCTTACCACATGTTGGACACATAACATCAATTCTCCCTTAGAGACATTAGAACTTACCCATATTACATGCCCTCTTGGCCTCACTACCTCCCCTCTCACCACTAGAAGTCTCGAGAGCATCCACTTGATGGTTGAGTTGAGTTGAGATGCCAATGTTGTCACCGCTTTGGCCATTACCCATAGAGCATTTCGAACTTACATATTTGATATATCTCCATCTTGAGTATCTTGAGACATATCCCAAAATGTAATGGTTAGGGGTTAGCAATAAGCCCTAAGGGATCTATTTTTATCGCATGACATGGATCATGAAGAAGTGAAACATTTCCTAGAATGCCTCATAGCCTCCTACTCATAGTTGTTGCAGAACACAACCATGAATAAGACTTTACGACGTGTTGTGTTAGACTCCAATGATCTAACAACCTAGTGCTCTAATACTAAGTTTGTCACGACCCAAAATAGGGCCTAGACGTGACACGACGAATGGGAACCCAAAGGGACCCCAATCAAGTCTCTTAACTTGTCATTACACATCATTGATCGCGGAAGCATGTAAAAGACATAAAATAAGGATAAGGGGCAATAGGACTAAGGGATAGCTTGCAAAACATCATCATAAAGAGACAAAGAGTCAAAGCTCATAACATAGATACATAACTTGTCCAATAAGCACCTCTAAATACATAGATAAGCGTGGGGGCCAAGACAAAGTAATCGGGCTCACCCTCATAGTCAAAATGGAACATAAAGTAGAGTGTCTCAACACAAAGCAAGGGAAAACATAGACCAAGGTCTCCAAAATGGAGGACTCACCAACTAGCTTGAGTAGCATCGAACTAGCCACGTGGAGGAGGATGGTCAACTGGGCTCCAATTCCTACAAGGTGATATCATGTAGGCAAAAATATGCGTTTGTCTGTTTGAATATACTAAGTATGTAGGATACGATACAACAAGAAATAGGCATCATAATCAAAATGCATATCAATAGGCAATAGACATAATATAGCAATATGACATGCATGATCAATGTTATAGTAAAACATGATTAAGAGAACCCCTAATCATATAAGATATCATATGTGCAGAATAGACCAAATTAGATTTTTAATTTTTAAATCCTTTGGGGTTAGTGATGATGCCTCCCCGTCACTAGGTAGAGAAGTAATAAACCTTCCCTTGGTTAATGTGTACAAACACCATCTCGGTTATCTGGGTTCTTGGAACCTCCAGATTGGGCATGGTCTAATGCAACATTTTATATAGAATTTATCATGTACATATGTTCATCTCATAATCATAACATCAATCATATCATATCTCATGCTTTAGGCCTTCAATTACACAAGAAACCCTAGCCGGACATTTTATCAAACACTTAGGGGTGTAATGGGGGAAAAAGACCATGAAATTTAGAGATGAAATCATTCAAAAAAATCTATTATAAAACCATAAATCAACACCTTACAATACCCCCAGGACATTAACATCAAAATCCCTTATCAAATCTAACATTAGGTCCAAGTTTAGAGCTCAAAACATGCTAAAACAATCACATTTTCATGAACTAAAATACTGTGGAGTAAATTTCTTAATATACAAGATTCACATGTAAAATCAGCTTTAAATCATGCAATATTAGTAAAAAGGAGATTAGGGCACCATGGGTGGAAGAATCCAATGGCTAAAACCTACATACCTTGACTTCGGAGAACTCTAGAAGAACATTGAAAATAGAGGCTTGAAGCTTAAATGAAATCCTTGATGAAATCCTTAAGATTGGTCTTGAGTATCTGGACTTGAATTTAGGGTGAAATATGAGTCCAAGTGTTTAAGTGAGTATTGGGGAATGTTTAGGGTGATATGAAGGTGAAATAAGGCTAGGTATAGGTAAAAACATGGTTGCGAACACTTAGGCCCACGACTCAAAGCCTTAGACCCGAACAGAAAAATTTTCCCCAAATAAGGCACGGATGCGTTGCTCCAGTGTAGCGCACTGCATACTGGAAATCAAAACTTGAAATTTCGTAATTACTAAATATTTTCTCTTAAATCAGGGTTAGACCCTTTTCCCCCTAATTTTTACCCCCTGAACAATAATATGAAGTCAATTTTTGAAACAATAAATGGATTTTGAGATATATGGAAATTAAAATTTTGGGCATTCCAAGGCACATTTTTGGAAACGTTTTGGGGTCGTTATAATCCTCCTCGGGACGAGCTTGGTTCTTGTGAAAAATGCAATGGTGAGTCCTAAAGTCCAAGGACAATATCTAAGTTACTCTTGCTATGTTGAGACTTCTTTATATTAAACACTTGTTATTATGAGGGTGAGCCTGAAAAGTATCTTGGCCCCCACCCTAGTCCAAGTTAGAGGTGTTGTTAGATACTATGATGTAATTATGCTATGATCTTAACTCCTTTACCGCTTTTATGAATATCAGAACTTCCCTTAGTCCTTCTTTCCTTTTAAACTATATCTTAGTGATGTGTATTTTACTTCTACAACCAAGGACGTGCGTATGTTATGATCAAGAGGCTTGTTTGGGTAGTCTTCGGACTTTTCATTCGCCGTATAACATCTAGGCCCTAGGCTTAGTTCATGAAAAACTTATTATCAAAGCACTAGGTTGTTAATCCGACACACCGTGTCGATTAGAGTCTCATTCATGGTTATGTAGCGTACCACAACTATGAATAGGAGGTTATGAGACATTTTAGGAAATGTTTCCATTCTTCATGGTCTATATTGTGATTTAGGTGAAAGATAAGTCTTGTTTCCCTGACAAATGCACTTTTCTCTTCTAGATCATGCCACTACAAAGGGGAAGACCAAGGAGGGCCCATGCACCCGGGGAGCGACCGGCTTATCCCGCTCCTCAAGATGGAGGGGCTATAGAAGTTGAGTTCCGAAATGCTATCACTATGTTGGCCTATGCTATGACCAACCAATTGAACCAAGGGGCCCAAGCTCATCTTGCTCTTACTCCATCCTTAATGGTGAGGGATTTCACAAGAATGAACCTTCCGAAGTTTCATGGGTCCAAGGCGGACGAAAATCCCCAAGAGTTCATAAATAAGGTATATAAGGTGCTATCAATCATAGGTGTAAATTTGGAGGAAAAGGAGGAACTAGCGGCCTACCAACTAAAATGTATGGCTCAAATTTGGTTTGTGCAATGGAAGATGGAGAGGGGAAATCATGATGTTGTCCCTTGGGAGGAGTTCAAGGCCGCGTTCCTCAACCAGTTCTTCCCAATTGAGTTGACAGAGGCTAAAATGATGGAGTTCATGAATGTTAGGCAAGGTTCCATGATTGTGAGGGAGTATTCGCTCAAGTTCAACAAGCGTTCCAAGTATGCTACACATTTGGTGGCGACCCGAGAGCTAGAATGAACAAATTTATGTTGAGAGTGTCCATCTTGGTTAATGAAATGTCGTATCGCCATGCTAGTAAGTGATATATATTTGTATCGGCTCTTGACCTATGCCAAACAACTTGAAGGGGAGAAACTTAGGAAGAAGAGAAGTGGAGAGTCCAAGAGGGCTCAGGTTGAGGATGGTTGGTTTCAACAAGTTCTTGAGTTTAAAGGCCAAGGATCCTCTAGTTCTCCAAACAACAGAGTTTCCAAGGATGGGGTGCCTAACCCAAGGCTCCAAGAAGGTGGTGATAGGGCGACTCATCCTAGATGCCCAAATTGTGGGAGGAAACATGGTGGCACATGTTGAAGGAACAAAGGTGCATGCTTTGGGTATGGCAAGATGGGACAAAAAATCTTGGATTGTTCACATCCTCAAAACAAGGGTAAAAATGGCCTACCACAAGGGCAAGGTGGTCATGTTGATCAAGGGGCTCAAGAAGGCCAACAAGGGGGTGCTCCACGACTTAATCAGTTCTATTCTCTTCAAAGGAGGCAAGGAGGGGATGAGATGCCCGATGTTATTACCGGTATGTTAAAGGTTTTATTTTTTGATGTGCATACATTGATTGATTCGGGTGACACTATTTCTCTCATTATTCATTTTTTTGCTAGTAGGCTTCATGTGTGTCCCGAATTGTTATGATAACCTTTTAGGTTCCTACCCTCATTGGTGAGTCTATTGTTGCTATAAAAGTCTATAGGGATTGACCCATTTGCACAATGTCTTGTCTTATGATTTCATTGAACTTGGTATGGTGGGACTTGAGATTATTCTTGGGGTGGATTGGTTACATTCATATCAAGCTTCCATTGATCGTAAAACCCATAGAGTTAGATTCCAATTCTCTAGCGAATCTGTACTTGAGTGGGAGGTACTAAAGTGGTAGTAAAGGGTAGGTTTATTTCTTGTCTCAAGGTCCAAATTGATCTCTAAGGGTTCATTTATCATCTTGTAAGAGTTAGGGATATTGAACCTAAGGTCCTTCCTATTGAGTCATTTCAGTGGTCAATGAGTTCTTGATATCCTTCCCGATATTTTGAATTTGGGGTAGTTTGTTTTGGCTTGGCTAATGCACCGGCTATATATATGATCTCATGAATAGGGTCTTTAAACCCTACCTGATATGCTTGTGGTGGTCTTTCTCGATGGTATCTTGATTTATTCCCGGAGTAGAGAGGAATATGTAAATCATTTGAGGATAGTGTTGTAAATTTTGAGAGATGAGAGATTGTTCACTAATTATGGTAAGTGTGAGTTTTGGGTAACAAGGAGGTAGCTGGAGAGGTTCACCAGTTAGCTAGGTTGGAGGTTAGGTGGAGTGAAGTTGAAAATGGTAGTGTAGTGGTTAAGGAGGGTTCCAAATCTCCATTGGTTGAGGAAGACTAGTCAAAGCAAGACCTTGACCTCGTCTTGCTAGAATTGAAGGCTTTGGTGAAGAATGGTAAAGTGGAGGTTTTCTCCCAAGGGGAAGATGGTATCCTTAGGTACCAAGGTAGGCTATGCATGCTTAATGTTGATAATTGGGTTTACTCGAAAGTCTCACCCATGAAGGGTGTGTTCCGGTTTGGCAAGAAAGGCAAATTGAGCCAAAGGTTTGTGGATCCTTATAGAAATTTGAGGAGAGTTGATAAGGTTGCCTATGAATTGGACTCGCCTATGGATGTGAATATGGTTCATCTGGTCTTCCATGTGTCTATGTTGAGGAAATATATTGGTGAGCTAAGTGCTATTGTGCCTTAGAAGTTGTGGGTGTTGTGGAGGATAACTCAACTTATGAGTAGGTTCTGGTAAAGGTATTGGATAGGCAAGCGACAAGTTGAGAAACAAAGGAGTAGCATCCATCAAGGTCTATTGGAAGAATCAATAAGTCAAAAGTGTCGCTAGTGGAGCCAAAGCAGAAATGAAGAAGCGATATCCGTACCTCTTTCACTTTATTCAAGCTTAAGATAACCAAATTGTTTCCCATCATTGAATTCAAGTCTTAAGTTTCGACCATCATGTCATGTTGCATGCATTCATGTTTATGGTAACAAGTTTATGGTGATTTTGAAATACATGTTAAGATTTTTGAAAATGATATTTAAGTATATTGTTGCATTCATGTCAGGCTGACATCTTCACAATTACTTCTCTTATGCGTGTTTCTTTGACATTCACGGATGAATGTTCCCAAGGGAGAGATATCGAAACGCCCCACATGTAGCTTTGGAATTCCCAAAATCATAATTTCTAAATATCTTAAAATTCGTGTGTGATTTCAAAAATGCGACTTCATATTCTCGATCAGGGGGCAAAATTAAGTGGGAAATGCATATAACCCAGAGCATCTGCGCCTTGGCCGTGACGCACCAGGAGCGTGGAGAAATATAATTTGTTATGCGTGATAGGTTCACGTTGCGCTAGGGATATGGACCAATACAGTATTTTCTTTACTTTTTCTATCTCGGCCAAGGGTATTGGGGTCATAGCACTCATTTAAACGTGAAATCTCTCATACTTAGTGATTTTCAACTTATATCACTCAAAACCCTCTTTAAAACCTCTCCAACACTTTATATAAATTCTCATCCAAATCCAAGGATTTTAAGCTCACTTTGGATCTCAAGAAATCAATCCAAGCTTCAAGTCTCCTTCAAGTTTATCTCAAGAAAGCCCAAATTTGAAGTATGTGGGTTTCATCCATAGGGTCCTTTCACCCATGGAGTCCAATCTTCCTTTGAATGAAAATTACATGATTTCCAGATGTATTATCTATAGGTATCTTCTATTATGGAACATGAGCATGATTTATGTTGGGGTTTTATCAAGTATTGCTAGTTATGCATGAATATCTATTTTAAGCTTACACTATGGGTTGATGTTTGACTATTGATATTATGCAAGATTTGAACTATGAAAGCTATGGAATATGATGAACTTTTGAGATGAAGTTCATGATACCTAATTTGGGGTTTTACTACAATCTTGGTGGGCTGATTTGAATAGCTTATTAATGATTTGGTTTTACTCCTTTTTGTTTTATACTCTTGAATTGCATATGCCCACAATATGTTTGACTAAATTATGTGACAAGAATTCTTGATGTTGATGAGGGATTACTGTATGAATTTGCATGACAAGCATGTTATGATACTTTATGGGTTTCCAAGCATGTATTAAACTCTTAAAAAATGCCCATGATCTACAAGAGAATTTTGAACCTTTATACTATGTTTTACTCTAATGTGAAATATGAAGCCCTTTCGTGATTCTTTGATGTGATGGTTTGATGAGCTATTTTTGTAATCCTACCTAAAAGATTGTATCATAAGGTAAGGACAATCTACCGAAAAGGGCATGCCGTAACGTAGAATAACTCATGGTTCCTATCTAAAAGATTATACCGTAAGGTAAGGACAACCTACCGATGAGGTCATGCCATAAGGTACAATAAATTGTGTTCCTACCTAAAAGATTATATCGTAAGGTGAGGACATCTCTTATTGATAAGATTGTATCATAAGGTAAGTGTATCCCAAATTCTTACCTATCAGATTGTATCGTAAGCTAAAGACATCTTTCTTACCGATAAGATTGTATTGTAAGGTAAGTGCGACTCTCAAATTCTTACCGAAGAGATTATGTAGTAAGGTAAGGATACCACTTAACTCCTACCGAAGTGGTGATGCCGTAAGGTAGAATAAATTATGACTCTTACCTAAAGGATTATATTTTAAGGTAAGATACATCTCATACCACCTACCCAAAAGGTTATGTCATAAAATAGGGGTATTGGTAACACTCTCCAAAGAGGGCTACACCGTAGGGTGAGTGGGTAACTACTTGGCCATTCTCATGTATGTTTGTGTAAGACTTTGAGTATATGTATATAATACATATTGAGTTTGTGTTCATTGATTATGTTTAAGTATCTTGTTTTAACAGCTTGTGATTCTTATTGCATTGCATCCCGCATACATAGTACATTCAAATGTACTAACGCATACTCTATGCCTTATTACCATATTGGAACTAACGCTCCTGTTGACCATCCTCCTCGTGGCTATCTTGGTTCTTGTGAATAAAGCATTGGTAAGTCCTCAAGTTCGAGGAAAATATCTAAGTTACTCTTTTTATATTGAGACTTCTTTATATTTAACACTTGTTAATATGAGGGTAAGCCCGAAAAGTGTCTTAGCCCCTGCCCTAGTCCAAGTTAGAGGTGTTGTTGGATACTATGATGTAATTATGTTATGAGCTTGACTCTTTTACCACTTTTATGAATATCTAAACTTCCCTTATCCCACTTTCCTTTTAAACTATATATTGTTAATATGTATTTTACTTTCGCAACTAAGGATGTGTGCATGTTACGATCAAGAGGCTTGTTTGGGTAGTCTTCGGATTTCTCATTTATTATGTCACATCTAGGCCCTAAGCTTGGGTCATGAAAGCTTACCACTACCTCATAAGTAAGATAGGTTGTTTCCTGAGAACCCTCGTCTCAAAATTCCATAAGTAGAATAAACTAGATACGGAAAGACAGAAAGCAAAAGAAAAAGGAACAGAAAGAGTGACTAATAATGAAAAACACGTGATAGTTGCATATACAATAATATTAACATATATAGCACAGCTAATGACAACACAAGATATGAAGGCACAACTAAACCTCCTACCCTACTATACCATATGACTAGACAACAATCTAACCCTACCATCCTATTTGCCTACTACTTTAATTCTCGACATTCACTCCTTCCTATCTGAGGCCACGTCCTTAGTGAGATCATGTTTCACTATATCTTGTTTGATCATTATCACAATCCAAGCCTAGGGCCTAGATGTGACATGGCTCATGAGAACCGGAAGGAACCCCAAGCAAGCCTCTTAACATATCATTACACATCCTTGGTCGCGGAAGCAATAGAATAACAATAAAAGAGTAGAAATAAGGGAACATAGGCTAAGAAACATCCTTCATATCATAAAACATCATAGAGTCAAAGAGAGTCAAGGCTCATAACATCATTACATAACTTGTCCAACAATGCCTCTAAACATAGAATATAGCGGGGGCCAAGACAAGTAATCAGGCTCACCCTCATAGTCAAGCATACAATAGAATGGAAAGAAAGTCTTTATACATAGCATAAGATCAAAGACATTGTCCCCGAAGTTGAGGACTCACCACTTGCTTTGTAGAGAAATCGTACTAGCCCCGTGGAGGAGGAGGATGATTGAGTGGAGCTCCAATCCCTACATGATGACATCATGTAGGCATAAAATATGCATTAGTATATTTAAATGTACTAAGTATATAGGATGCAACACAACAAGAGATAGGAAACATATTTGAAATGCTTATTTAGGCAGTAAATGAGCATATCACAATATGACATGCCTGAAAGATGCTTCTAGTAAATCATGCTTACATAGAACATATTACATATGTAGGAAGATACTATCAATAGTAACCAAGGCCTACCACCTCCTTGGTGAGGTGATTGAGGTACAAACCCCTCAACATGGTTGCACGGGCCTATACCTCCCGAGCGAGGCAATTGAGGTACAAACCTCCTAACATGGTTGCATGGGCCTACTACCTTCTGAGCGAGGCAATTGAGGTACAAACCCCCCAACATGGTTGCATGGGCCTATTAGCTTCCAAGCAAGGCAATTGAGGTACATACCCCCCAACATGGTAGTTCGGGCCTACTACCTCCCAAACGAGGTAATTGATCAACTTCCAACACTATACATACTTTTCATGAAATCAACACATTTACACCATCCTTTAATCAACATAAAGTTATACAAGTTATAGGTCATGCAATAGATCATCAATGGATCAAGAACCCTAAATCAAACATTTTTATCAAACACTTGGTGGGTGTACAATGCTGGTGTAAAAGCATACAATTCAAGAGAGAAGTCATGCAAGTAAATTCAATATTAAACCACCTACCAACACTTGGTAACACCCTCATGCAATATACATCAAAATCCTTCATCAAATCTCAAGATAGATCAAGGATACATTGCTCAAAACATGCTTAAACAATCACACTTTTACAAAACTCCAACATAGTCATAGTCAAATTCATAATAGAAGACCCATAAGTAAAATCAACTTAGAAGCATGTGATTTAGGTAAAAGCGAAGCTTGGGCACCATGGGTGAAAGGACCCAATGGTTGAAACCTATATACCTTGACTTTGGAGAATTCTTTGATGAAGATTGGAAATGAACACTTGAAGATTGAGTGAAATCTTTAAGATCCGGATGAGTTTTGGGACTTGAAATTTGGGGTAAAATATTTGTCTAAGTATTTGAGGGAGTATTGGGGAATGCCTTGTACGATATGAAGGTAATATATGGCTAAGTATAATTATTTTTACGCATGAAAAGACTTGGACCCAAAACATAAAAGCCTTGGACTGAGATAAAAATCACTGGCAACAAAATGTACAGGTCTGCATCTAGTCCATGACGCGAACCTATCGCGGAGGGACTTTTTACACTGGTCCATGCCATGGCCGCGTCGCGCCAGGGATGATTCTAGATAAGAGATTTTTGGAAAACTGAAATTGCGATTTGCTTTCTTTAAAATCGGGGTTAGACCCATTTCCCACTCAATTTTATCCCCTGATCAATAATATGAAGTTCGATTTTCTGTATCACGCACGGATTTTGAGATATATGGAAATTACGATTCTGGGTACTTTCAAGGCACATTTTCGAGCACAGTTTTGGGGTCGTTTCAATATCTCCCCCATGGAACATTCGTCCCTGAATATCAAAGAAACGTATATGAGAAGAGTAATCATGAAGGAATCAGCCCCAACAAGAATGCAACAATGTACTTAAACACCATTTCAAAAATCTCATAAGTGTTAAAATCCCATGAACTTTCTCAATATAAACATGAATGCATGCAAATGACATGAGGACTGAAACATGAGTCTTGAAATTGCATAGGTGACTTAGAGTTAGTACATTAGGCTTGAGTAGAATGGAACCAATAAGGATATCACTTTTGCATGTCCACTTCGGCCTCCCATATAGCACTTTCGACTTGTTGATTCCTCCAAAGGACCTTAACGGAAGCAACATCCTTGTTCCTTAACCTCTTCACTTCTCTATCCAAGATCTCTACTAGAACTTCTTCATATGTCAAGTTGTCTTTAACAAACCAACAACATCAAAAGGCACAATAGCGTTAGGGTCACCCATACACTTCCTCAATATAGACATATAGAAGACCGGATGAACCAATTCCATTTCACGAGGCAACTCCAACTCATTGGCCACCTTACTAATCCTCCTCATCACCCCATAAAGACCCATAAATCTTGGATTTAATTTACCCTTTTTACTAAAATGAACCATACCCTTCATGGGTGACATCTTCAAATAGACCAAATCACCAACTTTAAATTCAAGCTCCCTTCTCCTCATATTGGCATAGGACTTTTGAAGACTTTGGGTAGTTTTCAACCTTTCTCTAATCAACCTTACTTTCTCCATAGCATCCATAACCAGATCCATACCCAACAAATCCATTTCTCCCACTTCAAACCATCCAACTGGTGATCTACAATGCCAACCATAGAGGGCCCCAAAAGGAGCCAAACTAATGCTAGAATGAGAGCTATTGTTATAAGAAAACTCAATCAATGGAAGATGATCATCCTAACTAACCTTAAACTCTAAAACACAAGCCCTAAGCATATCCTCAGCTTGACCACCCATTTGAGGGTGGAAGGTCGTACTAAGATTTACCTTTGTTCCAAGACCTCTTTGGAAGGACCTCCAAAAGTGTGAAGTGAATTGAGCACCACAATCTGATGTGATAGACAAGGGCACCCCATGCAATCTCACCAACTCATGAATGTACAATTTAGAATAGTCTTCGGCCCTATAAGTAGTCTTAATTGGTAGGAAATGACCCGACTTTTTCATTCTATCAACCAAAACCCAAATAGAATCAAAACCCTTTCTAGTCTTAGGCAACCCAACCACAAAGTCCATCTTAATCTCCTCCCACTTCCAAGTAGGAATCTCTATGTCTTGGGTTAGGCCACCCGGCCTTTGGTGTTCGACTTTGACTTGTTCGCAACTATGACAACCGGATACAAATTTGGTAATGTCTTTCTTCTTACCTCCCCACCAAAACACATCCCTCAAATCCCTATACATCTTTGTAGAACCAGGGTAAATAGAATAGGATGAGTTATAAGCCTTATCAAGAATCTTCTTTCTCAAATCATCAACACATGACACACAAAACCTATCTTGGTACCTAAGGGCACCATCTCCCCCTTGGGAAATAACCTCCACCTTGTCCTCTCTTACCAAGGTTTTCAATTCTAACAAGGAGGGATCAAGATCTTTCTTTGCTTTTACCTCATCAACCAAGGAAGACTTTGAACCATCAACAACCACAATGCCATTATCAACCTCTTCCAACCCAACCCCCAATCTAGCCAACCGATGGACCTCCCTAGCCACCTCTTTGCCCCCATCATCTATATGAGCTAGGCTACCCACACAAACCCTACTCAAAGCATCTGCCACAACATTAGCCTTATCGGGATAATAATGCACATCTATATCATAATCCTTAAGAAGTTCTAACCACCTTCTTTGCCTCAAGTTGAGATCCTTTTGAGTGAACACATATTGGAGACTCTTATGATCAGTGAACACATCAACATGCACCCCTTACAAATAATGATGCCAAATTTTTAAACCAAAAACCACGGTGGCCAATTAATATCATGAGTAGGATAATTCTTTTCATGCACTTTGAGTTGCCTAGAAGCATAGGCTATCACCTTACCATTTTGCATTAAAACACAACCCAAACCAATCCGGGTGGCATCACAATAGACAACAAACCCTTCCAACCTTTCCAGTAGAGACAAGATAGGAGTGGAGACAAGCTTATCTTTAAGGTTTGGAAACTCTTCTCACACTCATCGGTCTACACAAAATTATCCTTCTTTTAGTCAACTTAGTCACGGGAGAAACAATAAAAGAGAACCCATTCACAAACCTCCGATAGTAACCTACTAAGCCCAAGAAGCTTCTAATGTCCAATGGAGTCAATGGTCTAGGCCAATTTCTAATCATATCCATCTTTTTAGGATCCACCTTAATATCATCCCCCAACACCACATGACCTAGAAAGGCAACCTTCTTTAACCAAAATTCATATTTCTCATACTTAGCATACGACTTCTCTTCCCTTAATCTTTATAGCACTACCCTCAAATAGGCCACATGCTCCTCCTCACTATGAGAATTGATCAAAACATCATCAATGAAGACCACCACAAAAAAATTGAGATAGGGTTTAAAGACCCTATTCATAAGATCCATGAAGATAGTCGGTACATTGGTCAACCCGAAATACATAATAACAAACTCATAATAGCCATACATAGTCTGGAAGGCCGTGTTAGGAATATCACACTCCCTCACCATCACTTGATGATACCCTAACCGAAGATCAATCATAGATAAGTGGCTATCCCCTTGAAGTTGGTCAACTAAATCATCAATCCTTAGTAGAGGATACTTATTCTTGATGGTAACTCTATTAAGTTGTCAATAGTCAATACGCATTCTAAGAGACCCATCCTTCTTCTTCATAAACAACGCTGGTGCACCCAAGGTGATTGGATAGGCCTAATAAAACCCTTCTCCAACAAGTCCCTCAATTGCTCCTTCAACTCTTTTAACTCCACCGGGGCCATACGGTAGAGGAGAATAGAAATGGATTGAGTATCGGGGAGGAGGTCTATACCAAAGTCTATTTCCCTTTCGGGAGGAACACTAGGAAGGTAATTTGGAAAGACATCATGGAACTCACATACCACCGAAATCGACTCTATAGGAGGGACTTTGGACTCCACATCCCTAACCCTCACTAGATAATAAAGACACCCCTTAAAGATCAACTTTTGGGCTTTAATGCAAGAGATGAACCTACCTTTGACCACCATATCATGACTCTGCCACTCAAGGATGGGTTCATTTAGGAATTTAAATTTGACCCTACAGATTCTACAATCAATAGAGGTATAATATGCATGCAACCAATCAATTCCAATAATGACATCAAAACAACCATATCCAACTCAACAAGATCACAAGCCAATATTTTATGCAAGATACAAATGGGACAATTTCTATAGACCTTTCTAGCAATAATAGATGCACTAATAGAAGTAGACACCTCATAAGACTCACATAACAATTCAAGCTCAACATGAAACGTTTTGGCAATAAGAGGAGTAACAAAAGAAAGAGTGGCACTCAGGTCTATCAATGCATACACATCAAAATCAAAAACTTTTAACATACCAGTGACGACATCGGGCACCTCATCAACCCCTTGCGTCGCATGTAAAGCATAAAACTGATTATGCCTTGAGGAATCACCTTGTTGATCTCCTCTGCCCAAAGGAACTACGTTGGCACCCCGTCCTTGTAGACGAACATCCTTACCCTTGTTTCGGTTACGAGGGCAATCCATCATTTTGTGGTCTACTTCCCCACAACTATAATAAGCATTAGTAGCCCTCAAGTATAGGCCACCATGAACCTTACAATATTTTGGACATATATCAATACGCCCCACACCATCATTACCTTAGGCCCTTGGGTAGTCATTGCAAACCTCCTATTAGGAGTATGAGAAAAGTCGTGGCCTTGATGAAATTGGCTACCCTTGAGACGTTGGAACTTACCATCAAAATGATCCCTCTTGGCCTCATGATTCCTTCACTTTCTCAACTTCTCCCCCTCTAATTATTTGGCATAAGTCATAAGGCGGGATAAGTCCATGTCACCAATCAACATGGCGGTTCGATATTCTTCACTTACCAAATTGGATACACCCATCACGAACTTAGTCATTCTATACCTCGAGTCAGCAACCAAGTGGGGAGCATATTTAGAGAGTTGGTTGAACTTGAGGGCATACTCCCTTACACTCATAGACCCTTGCTTCAAATTCATGAACTCCATCAATTTGGCTTCACTAAGATCAAGAGGAAAGAACTGGTTGAGAAAAGTCGCCAACATTATTGTTCCCCTTCTCCTCCTTCCATTGAGTATACCATATTTGAGTCACCCCCTTGTATTGATAAGCCGCCAACTCCTTCTCTTCCCGACCTCACACCCATAATGGACAACACCTTGTATACCTCATCAATAAATTCTTGGACGTCCCTATCCACTTTAGACCCATTGGACTCTGGTGGGTTCATCCTCATAATGTCCCTTGTAATAACCCCAAAAAGTGCCCAAAAATATGCCTTGGAAGTGCTCGAAATCCTGATTTTCATATAGCTCAAAATCCGTACGCGATATCAAAAATCCGACGTCATATTCTTGATCAGGGGTCAAATTGAGTGGAAAATGGGTCTAACCCCGATTTAAGAGAAAGTGATTAGCAATTTCGATTTTTCAAGAATGTAAATTCCACTGAGCTTTGCACGCCCCTGCCGCAACGTGGCTGGGGCACGCAAATGAAGAAATCTTGTTGTCGCGATAGGTCCATGACGCGGACCTGCGTATTTTTTGCCTAGTTAATTTTTGTGCTACCCAAAACTTTTGAGTCTTGGACCTAAGTGTTTTCAAACGTGAAAAGACCTATACTTCGCCATTTTTCACCCTCATACAGTTCTAAACATTCCCCAATACTCACTTAAACACTTAGCCAAATATTTCACTCCTAAATTCAAGTCTTAAAACTCATCCAGATCTTAAGGTTCTCATTCAATCTTAAAGTCTCCATCTCTAATCTTCATCAAGTTATTCTCTAAAGCTAAGGTATATTTGTTTCTTTCATGTGTTCCTTCCACCCATGATATTCAAGTTTCTTTTTACTTAAAATTACATGATTTAAAGTTGATTTACAAATGGGTCTTACTTATTATGAATTTCACTGCACACTATGTTGGGGTTTATGAAATTGTGATTGTTTTAGCATGTTTTGAGCTCTGAATCTAAGATCTAATGTGAGATTTGCCGAAGGATTTTGATGTATATTGCTTGAGGGTGTTACCAAGTATTGATTGAGGGTTTTACCTTAGATTTGCTAGAATGATTTCACTCTTGCATTACATGGTTTTACACTAGCACTACAAACCCTCTAAGTGTTTGATAAAATGTCTGGTTATGATTTCTAGAGGAATTGAAGGTCCAATGTATGTTTTATGAGTTAAATGACTATATGATGATGAAATGATAATGAAATGAATGTATGTGTATGGTATTCTCTATATAGTGTTGGTATTTGACAAGGCCCTACTCGAGGGTTCCACTGGGTAACCGTGTCAAGGGGTTTGTACCTTGATAACTATATCGAGGGGTTTGTACCTTGATAACCATATTGGGGGATTTGTACCTTGATCATCAAGGATGGTAGGGTGCAACGATCCACCAACCATGTCAGGGGGTTTGTACTTTGGGAACCATGTCGGCAGATTTGTACCTCAGTCACTAAGGGTGGTAGGGTATGACGATCCACAAACCAATTGATGGGGTTGGTACCTAAATCACCAAGGGTTGTAGGGTGTGATGATCCACCAATAGGATAGTGGTCTTTTTTTACAGATGTATTATGTTTTATGTAAGCATGTTTTACTTATGCATCACTCATACATGTCATATTGCTATAAGCTTATTCATTGCCTATGTTATGTATTTTATTTATAGTGCTTATCACATGTTCCATTGCATCCTACATACTTAGTACATTCAAATGTACTAACGCATACTCTATGCCTACACGATGTCACCATGTAGGAATTGAAGCCCCCCCTTAAGCACCCTCCTCTACGTGGCTAGTACGATATCACTCAAGCTTGTTGGTGAGTCATCAACTCTGAAGACGATGTTTATGATGTTACGCTATGTTCTAAGACTATATTTCTTTATGTATGTATTAACTATGAGGGTGAGCCTGGTTGCTTGTCTTGGCCCCCGCTCTTATCTATGTAGTAGAGGTGTTGTTGGACATGTTATGTATCTCTGCTATGAGCCTTGACTCTGTTGTTTCTTGATGCTTATGATATGGAAGTTTACCCTTTTCCCTAATTCCCCTTGTTTACGTTTATCTCTTATTGTCATTGTAATTACTTCCGCGACAAAGGTGTGTAATGATATGCTATGAGGCTTGTTTGGGTTCCTCCGGGATCCCCATTCTCCGGTCACGTCTAGGCCCTATGCTTGGGTCGTGACAGCCCTCACCCGAGATGCTGGACTAGGAGCATGTAGGGCTTGGGCCCCTTTGTCGACTTGATTAGCGATAATATAAGCTAGCAAAGTGAGAGCATCCCGAAGCTCTCTATGAGACGGTTGTTCCTCGGGTGTGCAGGCTCTTCTTCCTCTTGTGTTAGGCATGATTTAGCATAGTAAAGAACAATCGTTAAGGAGGAAAACCTTACCTTAACTTCTATAGCACGACATAGAGTAAGAAGATGGGAAACATTTCCTAAAACGTCTCACAGCCTCTAACTCATAGTTGTGGTGCACAACACAACCTTGAATAAGACTCTAATCAATGCGGTATGTTGGACACAAGGACCATTAACAACCTAGTGCTATGATACCATGTTTTTCATGACCCAAGCCTATGGCCTAGACGTGACAGGATGCATGGGGAACCCGAAAGAATCCCAAGCAAGCCTCTTAACATATCATTACACATTTTTCGTCGCGGAAGAAATAGAATAACAATAAAAGAGTAGAAATAAGGGAACATGGGCTAAGGGACATCCTTCGTATCATAAAACATCATAGATTCAAAGAAAGTCAATGCTCATAACACCATTACATAACTTTTCCAACAACACCTCTAAATATAGAACTTAGCAAGGGTCAATACGTGCAACCAGGCTCACCATCATAGTCAAGCATAAAATAGAAAGAAAAGAGAGTCTTTATACATAATATAAGATCAAAGACATTGTCCCCGAAGTTGAGAACTCACCACTTGCTTTGTAGAAAAATCGTACTACCCACGTGGAGGAGGAAGAGGATCAAGTGGAACTCCGGTCCCTACATAATGACATAATGTAGGCATAGAATAAGCATTAGTATACTTGAATGTATGAAGTATGCAACAAGAGATAGGCAACATATTCAAAATGCAAATTTAGGAAGTAAATAAGCATATAGCAATATGGCATGCATGAATGATGCTTGTAGTAAATCATGCTTACACAGAATATATTACATGTATAGGAAGAGATCATCAGTAGTAACCAAGGCCTACCACCTCCTTGGCGAGGCAATTGAGGTACAAACCCCTCAACATGGCTGCATAGGCCAACTACCTCCCGAGCGAGGCAATTGAGGTACAAACCCCCCAACATGGTTGCCGGTCCTACTACCTCTCCAGCGAGGCAATTGAGGTACATACCCCCTAACCTGGTAGTTCGGCCCAACTACCTTACGAACGAGGCAATTGATCAACTTTCAACACTATAAATACTTTTCATAAAATTAACGCATTTATACCATCCTTTCATCATCATAAAGTCATACAAGTCATATGTTATGCAATAGATCATCAATGGCTCAAGAACCCTAAACTAAACATTTTATCAAATACTTGGTCATGCATATAAATTCAATACAAAACTACCCACCAACACTTAGTAGCATCCTCATACAATATTCATCAAAACCCTTCATAAAATCTCAAGATAGATCAAAGATTCATGGCTCAAAACATGCTTAAACAGTAATACTTTCACAAAACGCCAACATAGTTCATAGTTAAATTCATAATAGAAAACCTATAAGTAAAATCAACTTACAAAAATGTAATTTAAGTAAAATGAAAGCTTGGGCACCATGGGTTAAAGGACCCAATAGTTGAAATCCACATACCTTAACTTGGAGAATTCTTTGATGAAGATTGGAAATGGAGAATTGAAGCTTGAGTGAAATCCTTAAGATCCGGATGAGTTTTAGGACTTGAAATTTGGGGTGAAATATTTGTCTAAGTGTTTAGGAGAGTATTAGGGAATGTCTTGTATGATATGAAAGTAAAATATGGCTGAGTATAGGTACTTTTACACATGGGAAGACTTTGGCCCAAGACCCAAAATCCTTGGACCGAGGTAAAAATCACTTAGAAACAAAGATATATAGTTCCGCATCTGGTCCACGACATGGCCCTATTGCGGAGGGCCTTTTTACACAGGTCCACGCCCTGGATGCGTCGCGCCAGGGTTACGGATCGATTCTAGATAAGAGATTTTTGGAAAATTGAAATTGTGATTCGTTTGCTCTAAAATCAAGGTTAGACTCATTCCCCACTCAATGTTGTCCACTGATTAAGAATATGAATTTGGTTTTTTGATATCATGCACGGATTTTGAGATATATGAAAATCACGATTCTGGGCACTTCTGAGGCACATTTTGCGAGCACTCTTTTGTGGTTGTTTCAATCACCTCCCCCATTACTTCTTCCATTTGCCTCTACCCCTCCATGTAACTCCTGATTCCAACCTCTCGCACCTCCTAACAGGAGCATCGGTACATCCATCTCAGCGTCCTCATCTCTGCAACATGCATCTTCTGAACATGTGAATTTTTTATTGGCCAACACTCTACTATATATAGCAAAGACGGTCTAACCACCATCCCATAAAACGTATCTTTGAGTTTAGGTGGTATCTTCTTATCACACAATACTCCAAAGGCAAACCTCCATTTTGTCCATGTTGCCCCAATACGGTGTGTGACATCATCATCGATATCACCACTACTTTGGATGATGGACCTAAGATATTTAAAATTTTCTCTCTTGGGGACAGGTTGATTGGCAAGCCCCATATCAATGTTTGATTCATCCCTTGCAATACTGAATTTGCACTCCAAGTATTTTGTTTTGGTCCTACTCAGTTTAATCCCTTTGGATTCCAAAGCGTGTCTTTGAACCTCCAATATATCATTGACTTTAGCCTAAGTCTCATCAATCAGTACAATGTCAAACCTTAGAATCTATGATAACAATCTTAGGGGACAGTTTTGACTTGAGCTAATAGTGGATAAGCCTTAGTTTGGATGAGCTGATTATGAACTTGGCAGGGGGTTAGGATTAAGTTATAATACAAATATTTTTAGGCCATTGTTTATTGATTTTTGTAATTTAATTATTATTTTAGATAAAAATCAAGTGTAGGCAATAAAAAGGGAAAGCTCTTATCCTTTAAAGCTTTCGAGGCTTGATTCAAAGTAGGTGATAGTTGTCTATTTTTCAACATATATAATGTGTGCATGCATGATATCATGCTAGGAGAATTAGCCTAAACCCAAACCACTTAACAATAATACTAAAAGCGAAAGATAAATAGTCTAGTAATATAGATAACCGAAGAAATCAAACTATAACTATCTCAAGAACTGGTGTCACATATACAAGCCTATAAATAGAAATTACTCAAATAAAAAACAAGTCTCAAATGTTTAGTCCTCAAATAGAACAAAACATAAAGTGGGATCCAGAAAGGCCTGTTGGAGACATAAGCAGCTACCTCACAAGTAATCTAGAAGCTTGATCTAATAAACAGAAGTCTAGCAAGATGGACTGGGCTCACAACTGACAAAAATGTTGTAAAGGGGTGAGCATCAAATAATGGAGTACTCAGTGAAATGGAACTAAACTAAGGTAAAGCAATAAAGAACACAATTAACTCCTTAAATCCCATCCACGATATGCCAAAATATTACCGTGCACTGTCAAGACCCAATCCTAGGGACTAGACGTGACATGGTGAATGGGGAATCTGAAGGGACCCCAAACAAGCCTCTTAGCATATCAATCATGTATCCTTGGTCGCAGAAGCAAAATATCAACAAAAATAGATATAAATAAGGGAAATGGGACTAAGGGGAAACCATTGGTAATAATAAAATATTCAAGAGTCTAGCTCAAAGCATAAGTACATCAAATGCTACAACAATACGTCTAACATAGATCGGAGCGGGGGCCAAGAAACTTTCTGGGCTCACATTCACCAAAGCTTATCTTCCTAAATGCCAACACTAGCCACACGGAGGATGATAGAAAGGTGCTCCGGTTCCTACATGGTGACATCATATAGGCATAGAGTATGCATTAGTACATTTGAATGAACTAATTATGTAGGATGCAATGCAACAAGGCATAGGATAACATAGAGAAAATGCATAGTCATAATCAATGGATAAGTATAATATCGATATGGCATGCATGAGCAATGCTTGTAGTAAAACACACTTGTGAATCATATAACTTGTGACATATATATTACATGTGGGAAGAGAACATAATCATCATAGACCAAGCAATTGCTTCTTGGAATCTAAGGCATGTCACCCCCTTGTAAGGTGATGAGGTACCTATCCCTCAACATGGTGATTTGGCATGTCACCCCCCAACAAGGTGATCAAGGTACTCACCTCTCAACATGGTGATTGGGCATGTCACCCCCCAACAAGGTGATTGATGTACTCACCCCTCAATTTGGTGATTGGGCATGTCAC
>JAABOM020080346.1:0-32198 GCA_011800125.2 Solanum clarkiae | reverse complement strand
GCTACATTTCAATGTCGACAACTCCAAACCTATTCCAACCTTAACCAAACTGTTCCAGAAACATTTTCACATATAAATAGCTATGAACCAGTCTCAAAACAGTAACAAATTAGTCATCAAGAATGTGAAGTAATAGCATTCAGTCCAATAGTCCATAAGTTCAAACGGAATACACAATTGCAATATCATATAGGGACTCACTTTTGTGAACTGTAAACGCGGTTTATCAGACCTTCTTCACTATTGAAACTCCAAATTTTGTCAAATACATAAGTATTAGCTCATAGGAAAGCCAACCAACAAGAGAAAAACCACTTAATTAACAAGAAAAGTGCACAAGACTCCTTAGTACAGAATCTGTCCAGAAATTCCAGCACAATCATACTAACATATACTTCTTATTTTTCATGGTAAAATCATACTAAAAACATATGTAAGCTTACTTAGCACTACCTTCAAGGTATAGAGCTTCTATAAGAACCTTATAAGTTCTTTCTTTGCTGCTTTTCAAGTCAAGACATGTTGAGAGAACTTTGAAATCAAAGCTGTTTTTTGTTTGTAAGTTCACGTGAACAATGTCTTTGTGGGAGCTACTTTGGCCCTTTTTAAAGTGGAATTTATGCCGAATTAATAAGGCATTCTCAGCCTTGTTTCATTAAGTAGGTGATGCAGCTCCTTTATCCTTTCATTTGGGCCTTTTGGGGCACCAACTTGTTTGGACTTGGGCTGCCTATTTTTCAGATTTTGTTCTTCTTGGTTTGGGCCTAAAGTTTCTAAGAATCTTGCGATATCTTTGGGCCTTTCTTACTATCATCCTTGGGCTGTAAATATAGTCCATATGTAATATTAAATCATTGCCCAAAGTTACACCCTTAACACATATTTTATTCGTAATCGAACTTGGAAAATTTCGACGCTGGGTCTCCTCTCCGTTTAGTTAGAAATTTTAAGCTAAGCAAGTAGCTGACTCACCTGCTAGCTTCCAAGTCCTACAAGCAAATCAATTATTTTACTTCATTTAAGGCCGTAATTTCCTTAATTCACCATAAAACATGTATACCCTTCGATCCCCTTAAGCACTAGACGCACATATAGTCCATTAACACGAGATTCAAGCACTTTTAAAAGTTAGCGTCAATTTAACCAAACCATGTCATGTTTCCTTTGAATTGTGCCAATATTTTAAGTTGTGGGGTGTTACATCAAGGACCTCTAATAAGCCTCTCGGCTGAGAGGACTGCTCTTTACCCAAATGCTTGCTATCTGAGGACTCATCCTTGAGCCTCCTCCTCATAGCTTCGATCTCGGATCATTTACATTTCGGGGCCATAGTACTTGAAACATCAACACATACACACCATGTTTAGCCCACCAATCAAGAATTAAAATGCAAAAATTCATCTGAGTATAGTTGTAGAAGGGCTTTACGAAAGTACCTTTACAAGTCGTACGGGGCATTACGAGTCTTAAAGAGCCTTCTTAAACCAATGGTTTAGAACAGTTTTTATTATTGGAAATGTCTACAAGACCAGGTAAGACTCATAAAGTAGCTTACGAGTCGTACACTAGGGTCATAGAGAACTCTAGTGACTTAGGCAGGGGTCTACGAGACTTATCTATGAGTCCCAAAGTGATCTATAACTTGTAGATGGTCTCATTTGATGGAAACTCAGAAACATCGAGTTTCTGAAATTCTACTCAAGGGAAAATTATGACTCGTAGATTAATCTATCGGTCTAAAACACACTCGTGGACAAGAAATCTCAATCACCTGAGTTTCTACATCCATCGCATGGACCCCAAAAGACATTTTCGGCCAACTATGTATCAGTATCGAAGCAAGAATACAACCACGAAAATGGTTTCAATCATACAACCCTATCCCCCGACATGTTTTAGGAACGCATACCCCAAGGAAAATGATTATGTATGAATTAACCTATGGTTCTGACCATCCCTATTTGGCTTACACAAAATCATGTACCCATGTCATCACCCACCAATTCTACAAACATAAATCATTCTATATCGTTCAATAAAACATGGTAGATAGTGCAATAGGCATAATAATTGTCATTCATAAAGCCAAAATTCACAACCTGGATTCAATTAATCAATTCAACTAAGGGCAACTCAATTTTGCATAACACAATACAAATTCATACAATGATCTCATGTTTAAATAGCTTGCCCTACATAATATTCAAATAAATCAAGTAAACAAAGAAAATTAAGGGTTTAAAATTAAACCAAGAATTGACCAATAATAGAAATTAACTTGAATAAAAGAGAGAAGGTGCATGATCACAAAACCCTACTAGTCAGAATTCTAGCTGGAGAAAGGGTTACGGTGATCAGAAATTTATCAGAAAAAATAAGGGTGGGGATCGGTTGGGTAAATTTAGTCAATTTAGGTCAAATGTGGGGTCAAAATAATTTGAACTCTCATTTTATACTTTACCAGGTCGACTAAACAATTTGCTGGGCCTGGGTCTACAAAATCTCGATTATGATTCGTAGAATGCTCTACTACTCATAAGTCATGATTTCGTAGAACCCTCCATATTTAGCAAAATTTTAGAAAAATACACTTGGGGTCCACGAACCCTATTCACGACTCATATTTTGATCTACGAATCGCAAAATTGGCTCGTGAACTGGAGTGCATATTTTTCTGGCTCACTAGAAATTTCTACGAGATGGGGTACGAGTTGTAAATTGTTTTATGACTTGTAGACCCAATCTAGAGACTAAACCTGATGCTCTTTTCAGCCAACTTTGCTAACATAGTGTTGTAACTGGATATTCTTCATAAAATACACTTTACCCTATATGGAACCAACCCATTATCCAAAATTACAATCCAAAAGAAACAACTACCTATTGATGTGCTACCAAAATACAGCATATTTGACACCCAAATCTTAGAATTTTGTGTGTTCTCAATGCTACTTTTATTTTTGTGTGTTTTCTTGTTTGATTTTACATGAAATCATGATTAGGATGATTTTGGGAAAGTTGCATAACTTTTTCTGGTTTTTGAGGACATACGAGACCCTTTACGAGTCGTAGAGCCTTCTACGAGTCGTAAGGGTAGTTTCGTGAAGATTTCTAGTGTTGGATGAAAGTATAAAGATTTAAAGTTCAGTTGCATGAGACCTCTTTATGACTCATAGTTCACTCTATGGGTTGCATTGAGGGATGTTGTGGAAATTTCCAGAGAAGGATTAGAGAACGACTAAAATATATAGATGAGGACTAAAAGAGGTCAATACGAGTCATAGATCATAATACGACTCGTGAATATATTTCATAGCAATGAAGTTCAAGATTCTAGAAGCTGAACATGAAGCCGGATTATGACTTGTAAATCCAGTTATGACTCGTAACTACGAGCCGTAGAAGATGCCGATCAGTTTTTCTAATATTTTTAGGGACTTATTTGTAAATACTACAAACAGTATAATTAGGTTATTTTTAGTGAGAATTACAGCAGACTTAGATAGGGAGCACAAAATTAGAGCATTTTTAGGGTTTTAGACTAGGAGACAAAATATTGGAGAAGAGAATACACTTGTGGATTATTTTATCTTTCAACATTGCGATTCTCAATACAAATTGGGTTTGCTTGTTTTTTAATCTATATGTGCAAGAGATTAATTATGATTTCTCAATTCATAGTTTCTTTACCTTCACATAACATGAGTGGATAAACCCATAACTTGGGGTTGTAGGAACCATAAAGATATAACCAATTAGACCTGGATTATTTGCTATTCTTAGAATGGGTATTTGCATGTACTAATCAACTCACTACATTTTACATGTTTTCTAGTGGTGGCCGACAATAGAACTCGCGTAGTGTTACCTTCCTGATCTAGGTGGTAATAAATAGGAAAAGAGATTAGATCTGATGATGTGTTCTCATCTAATCATCTAAACTAGACCAAGGGGAGGTTAACTAGGACTATGGATAATGGTTAGTATAGCACACTATGGAGATAGGCCAATTCTCATAGTAAAATTCGACCTTCATCTTTAACCAAAGGGTTGGAAGAACTTAAATTACCATCTTGCATGCGATATTCTAATTGAGAATTATGATACCTAGGAATATTGAGTTAGTGAATCATGGGGAACACAATACCCAATTTGCTCTCTATTATAGATTGTCTCTATTTTAGTTAGTTTTTTTTAATTTCTTATCAATCATTGCAACCCCCCTCTTTTGGGAAATTGAGTTAGCTAATACTTGAATTGTTTATTGATGAATCAATTTGGAAAGTCTCTGTATTCTTTGTGGGATTTGACCGTAACCTTGGTTAGGTTTATTATTTTGACAATGATTGCTTTGTCCTCGAAAGAGAGGTGTAACTTGAGTGTGATCAAAGAAATGACGCCATTGCCGGGTAATACAGCGAGACTTTGATTGAATTCACTAGTAGTATAATTCAAGTGTTAATTTCTTAACTCCCTTGTCTTTTACCTTTGGGTTTGTTTTTGTTTTGTTTCTTTGCATGGTATACTAGGTATTATATGCCCAACACAAGGAGTCAAGGCAATCCCTTAGTTAAAATTGATCTAGAGATCCAACGAGTTACAAGAAGAATGGCTCAAGCAAATGCCAATATCGCAGGTAATGAAGCTGTGAATCAGAATGATGATATTGATGATAGGGATATAAACCCACCTCCTTAGGAGAATATCCCACAACCTAGGGATTTCAATGACAATGTTTATCAGTGGAACCATTATAGATTGAACCTTATGGCTATGGATGTTATCGGAGCTATTGTGTTTCCACCTTTATCGGTCGACACAAAGTTTACTATTTCTAGTGGGTTGCTCCAAATGCTTCAAAATTGTGGGTTATTTACTGGTCTACCATCAAAGGATTCACACAGCCGTTTGCATAATGTTGCATTTGTGTGTAAGAGTGTAATGGGGACACAAAATTTATCTATGGATGCGGTTGGGCTTCGTGTCTTCCCATTGTCTCTTACAGGTAATGCAGCATTGTGGCTATCTGAGCTCCTACAAAGTTTGCGAATTTACAAAAGGCCGTTTTGGCAAGATACTTCCTGAGGTCAAAGAAGCACAAGTCAAAAGATCAAATCAATAATTTTGAGCAATTTTCAAGTGATTTGATTAGTACTATGTGGGAGAGGATTACTAAGTGTCGAGAAGCATCCTTGACCACAAGATCATAGATGATACTTTGCTAGAGATCTTTATCGTGCTTTAGATGAGAATAGCCAATCTTGTGCTGATAATATAATGGGGGCATGTTTTTAGATCAACCTTTCGCAAGGATTGCCGAACTGATGGAACAAGTGGTCAAAACTAATCATGCATGGGGACAATGGGAGAGAGGTTCTATGAGGAGTTCATGTACTATTAATGTTGGTTAAGAGCAAGCTAAGATCAATGAGGAGATTATGCAACAACTTGCTCAACTCTATACAAGCATGTGTATGGTGATTAAGCAAAATTAAGAAAGAGTGAGTGTGGTAGTCCACCAACCTCTACGTATACCCCTATACGATATGCCTTACTATGATCAGGATGCTTGCTTTATGAGTGATCAAGTTGTGGGTTTCTAGACAATGCCCAAGGGTCCAACTCTGATTATTGGCGCCAAGGTCAAGGGAACCAAGGTCGAAACTATAATAGAGAAGGAGTTTACAGAGATAATTGAGGTGATTATCATGAGAGGAATATGGGTCCTAAAGCTGATTGGGGCAAAAACTGTAGTTTTAGTAATGGTCCGTATCTGCCACCACATAATTGAGACGTCGGTATAAGTAATTGTAAGATTGAAGAAATGGTTGATCGTTTATTGAAGAAGGCCAAGACCCAAGACAAAACCCTAAGGGGAATGATGTCCGATATTTCAAGCTTTAATCAAAAGATAGAGTCTCATTTAGTGGCCATTAATAGCTTGAGTAATAATTTGGTCGAGTGTGTACCCAATTGAATCAGCATTAGAAAGGTACATTGCCTAATAACAAGTTCAAAATCTAAAGAAAGAAGGGCAATGTATGGTGGTTACAACTAGAGGTGGCAAGAGCATATTGACCCTACTATGCCGATTGAGGTAGATGATGTTCGGGAGAAGATAATGTGGTTGAAGGAGAAGATTATGTCAAGGATGGGGTAAGTGAAGCGGTTGAAGAGCCACAAAAGCATAATACTATCCCAAGGCCCCCTCCTCCTTTCCCTCAAAGACTCAAGAAGATAAAGGAGGAAGGTAAGTTTAAACATTTTCTCTTTATGCTTAAGCAACTGTCTATCAACATCCCTTTAATTGAAGCTTTAGAGAAAATCTCGGGTTACACAGAGTATATGAAAGCCTTGGTTACTAAGAAGCAGTTTGTGAGTCAAGAGCTTTCTAAAGATCTCTAACATTTTAGTGCTATCACTACCAAGTCATTGGCTCAAAAGAGTGAAAATCCAGGTGCTTTCACTATACCATGCACTATAGGAGATGTTGAGTTTGCAAGAGCGATTTGCGATTTGGGTGCTAGTATTAACTTGATGCCTCTTTCAATTTTCATGAAGCTTGGTTTTGGGTACTCCTACTCCTATAAGATGTGGTTGTTAATGGCAGATAAAACGATGAAGAAATCAAAAAGGATACTTTTTGATGTGTTGGTAAAAGTGGACAAATTCACATTCCCTAAGGATTTTTGTGATTCTTGATTGTGAAGTTGATTTTGAAGTCCTTATTATCTTGGAGAGACCTTTTCTAGAAACGAGGCAAGCTCTGGTGGATATCGACTTCGGTCAACTCAGATTTAGGGTGAATGATAAAGAAGTGATTTTTGCTATCCGTCAATTTATGAAACATCCAGATGAATTGAAAAGTGAGGTTTGGAAAATTAGGAAGTCTAACTACTCAAGATGTCTAAGTCATGCCGCGATAATAGGTCAGGTGCTACTTGGGAGGCAACCCAAGAATTTTTGATATTTTAGCTTGGTTTTGTGTTTATTTTCAATTTGTAAATTCTTAGGTAGTTATTTGATTGTGTTTGATTATTATTTTTGACATGGATTTTGTTGTATATAGGATAAGAGTGCATATTGTGAAAAGTATGCAGGTAATGGACAAAGATTACAGATTTTACTTAGAATTGCACCAGATACAAGTTCTACGACTGGGTTTATGAGTCGTATTGTATTGTACAACTTGTAACCCTATCATAGAAAACTCCATTGAGCATGAATAGTGTACACTCCACCCACGAGCCAAGTTTATGACTTGTAGGTCAAACTATGAGTTGTGAATGGGGATTTTGGAACCCAACTATGTTTCTGAATTTTTTCTAGGTGTTGAGTGGTCTACGAGACCAGGACTTATGAGTCACAGACCAAGCTACGACTCGTAATCATGGTTTCATAGACCCAATTTGGTAAATTTTAAATGTTGACTGAGTAAGGTATAAAAGGGGGGTCAAAATATTTTGATCCCACTTTTACCCTAATTTAAAATTTCCCCACTTCCTTCTCTTCCATTTTTCCGTTCACTTTTCTGGCTTCAGTGGGTGTTTTCTGGTGAGAATTTTGGCCACACGTAGGGTTTCTTGGCTACTCATTCTCTCTCTTCTTCAAGTGTATCATCACTTGTGGTAAGTTATTTATTTCATTTTTATCCTTAAACTTTCCTTGTTAGTGTTTGATTTATGATGATGATTATGATGGGATTGATTGTTAGCATAGATTGTTGGTGTATATGATGTGTGAATGAGAGATTAAGATTTTCATCAATTGAATCAATTATTTAGGCCCTGAATTAAGTGTGATAGCTTTGATATTGTTGATTGAGTGATAATGGTATCATGTGCCTTGTTCATGAATGCTTAAGTTGATGATTATGAATGACTTAGTGCTTAATCTTGCCATTCTTACTGGAATGAGAATTGTGAATTTGAAGTAGGGTTGATTTTGATTGTATTGATAGATTGAATGTGGAATTAGGAATGGTGGACTAGTGGTTGTTCATAGTTATGCCTATTAAATCATCTATCATGTGTGTTACTGATTGATGTAAAAGAGTCTATGCTTGATGGATTGATGGGTGTTAGCATTGATACATGATCTTGTGAGAGTCTAGTAGGAAGGATGAATTAATAGAGCATTGATGCTATATCTCTTTCGATGTGATGAACTTGTGAACTCATGTTTAGGGTACAGGTTATTATGTTCTTAACATATAAGTGTTCATGTGCTTGCTTTGATACTGGTAGGATAGTGTTTGAATTATTCGTAAGGTCTGTGTGATGAACTGGGGTAGTTTAGGTACCTATAGTTTCTTGTTCAAGAGAGTCTTTTATAACTCGTAGATAAGTCTACGAGTCGTAATTTCCCCTCGTGAAAGTTATAGCGACTTGAATTTCTAAGTGTTCCTTATATGAGACCTTCTATGAGTCGTATGTCACTGTATGACTTGTAGATAGGTCTCGTAGACTCTTGCCTTTTTTGAATTTACTCCTAAGAACTTTATACGAAACTAGTTTACGTCTCATAAACCAAAGTACGAGTCGTACCGGGGTATCGTATAACATTCCAATGTTCAATATTGCTTTGCACTTCTCAATTACAGGAATACTTTACAATTCGTAGTTCTAACTAGGACTTGTAATTGGTCTTTTTCTAATATTACCCTTCTGCAACTGATCCAATTCAGCTATTTCATTTTATTTCTTAATTGTTGGGGATAATTATGGTTCATCTATTTTTGATTTGTAGGAAATATGACCCCGAAAGGAAAACGCTCTAAGATTGAGGAGTTTAGGAAGAAGCTCATCAATGAGTCGACTAATGATGAGTGAACTCCCCAGCCAAGTGGGTTACTTCAGATCCATGATGTTTCATTAGATCTCAAGGTTGGGGTACGACAAACTAGAGCAGAAGCTGCTAGAGCTGTCCAGATTCAAGCTTAGACCAGTAGTCCCTCCCTGTCTAATAAGGAAGGTAGGGAGAGCACAGGGAGTAGTATACCCTAAATGACCAGGTCCATAGATGAGCAGAGTTCAGAGCATGGCTCCCACGATAGAAGAGATAAAGAATCCTCGGTAGCGCCCTCATATTCTTGGGGGTTTCGATGGAATGAAGGCTATATTTTTTGGTGGGCATGTATCCCAAAGAGTGGAGCAATCCGACCTGTTAGATATGTGAGGAGCCTCAGGTTATTGACGATGGATTGAGCCGTGTCCATGGACTGAAGGACACGATGACACAATATGGGCTCAAGTGGTTGATGGATAAGCTTGGACGATATGCCCCGATTCTAGTATAGGAATTTTATGCAATGTACGCAGCTAGTATTCTTCGTGATATTTCATAAGGGAAGAGACCTCTCAAATAATGGTGATTGAGAAAGGTACTAGTGAGAGGGCGGTGGGTCGATATTTCGGAGGAGATGATTTGCCGTGTAATTTTTGGTCCCGAGTACTGAGCCTCGAGAATGACAGCTGAGTTCGACTATCGATTAAGGTAGGCTAGAAACTACATTGATTTCAAAGGATCTAATACATAGGATAGAGTTGTTGAGATGGGTTACCGGTCACATTGTTGAGAGGGGTCCAGAGCCTGCTTGGGTCACCGCCCACAAGGATAGTATTGTTGAAGCCTCTCTCTCTTTCCCTGCCATATTTTTGTGGGTTGTTGTTATATCTCGCATCTGACCTATTTTAGTGAATAACACACTTATGCTGGAGTGAGCGATATTAGTTTCCAGCATCTTGGCAGGCTATGACATAGATTGGGCTCGACTCATAGCAGAGTAGATTCATGAATCGGCGCTCAAGTGGGCCACCTCCATCCCATTTACAATGCTGATTTACAAACTCTATCTAGAGTCAAAGGTGGAGATATTACATCATCTAGATCATGTAGTTATGGCCCAGTACACTCTAGAGCATAGCCTGATAAAGGCTGATGAGAACCCTGTGGCACTTCAGAGGATGCAACCTCCTCCTATGCCTAAGATGTTTGCTTTAGAGCCACCACCTGAGGGTTCCCCCACTACCATTACCACTATTCCAGCTGTTATTACTGATGAAAGACCCTAGTAGCCAGAGGCAGTCGATGTTCAAAGGGATCCCACTATAGTTGCTCCTGCACTAGAGGCCAGTACTTCACATGCTTCTACACCAAGCATGGTTTATGTGTATGCAATTTTGATTCAGTCCATGACGCAACGATTATCATGGATTGAGACCCAGTTGTCTTAGATTATTCAACAACTTAGGCCATGGGTTCGACAAACTGTTGCAGACTTAGAGAAGCGATGCAACGCATTCACCATATCTTCTATTCAGGAGCGTGTTTCTATGATAGATGCCTGTATTGATGCCTTTGAGAATCGGGTACAGAAAAGGTTAGCTGAGGCCCAACCTTCAACTTTGTCAGCCATACATGATAAGATTGTGAAGCTTAGGGTTGACATGACAGCTTCACTTGCGGTGCCCGTGACATTACCGAAGTCTACACCTATGGAGCCACTATTTAATCTATTTGCTTCCATGAAGCCTTCAAAAACTTCCTCGGGAAGTATCCTTGCATAGATGAGAGCCCTATTGAGCAGAATATACATGCAAAGTACCCTGTGGTTGTTGAGGGTGATGAGGAAAATGAGAATGCGGAGGACAATCTCAGGCTAGTCTTGAGGACATCGAGGCAGGAGGAGGAGCTGAGGCTAGACAAGAAGCATGATAGAGCGATTAATATTGGCCCATCCTGACATAGTGGAGCGGCTGAGGAGACTACTTCACAGGAGGAGGATGGCTAGACTCAGCCATAAACTGGCACTTAGGTGCCAAGGTATGTTTTTGACCCCTTATGTTCTATTTTTTATTTAATTTTGTGCATTGGAGACAATGCACATCTTTTTCGATAGGGTGTGGGTAGTTATGGGCCTTGTTGAAGTCTGAGTAGCTTATGGTGCATAACTACCCCAAATTTTGATCCTGAGGTTTTCTTGTTTGTGTTCTTCATTTTCGTGGATATTTTATTTCTATTGACCTGGTATGTTTAGGATATTTAGATAATATTTATAGTATATAGTACTAATACTTATGACACATAACATATTTTCTATGTTTTGTTGTGAAAATTGGTACCCACAAAAAATGTTTGGTTAGTACCTAAATGGCAACCATGCATGTTTGGGTGTTTGGCAATAGTTGTTTTGATAAGTGAGAGTGATTGAGATATGAAGCATGATCTGTGAGTTGCTTGTTGATAATGTATTGCAATGTCATGCGAGTGTGAGCTTGTTTTGCCAAGTTCGTGCATTCTTGTACTAATTCAGAACTTGCTCTGTTACTCTAAGTTAGATTATTGATTAAATGGATTAGGAAAGGATCTCAAGCCTTTGTTCTTTAATTAGTCCACTTTATCCTAAAATAACCAACCAAATGATGTTTTATCCCTTGTTCCAAATATTTAAGCCTTACATGAACCACTTCTTTCAAAAATACCTGATTATCCTAATCTTGTCTAGTGATAAACCTTGAATTTGGCCCTGGTCTTTTCTTGAGCATTTTGAACCTTGATTGAGGCAAAAACCCTAAGTTGAGGGTGGCTACCAAATGTGGCCCTGGTTTGGGGAATAGATATTGTGTGCTTCAAAATTGGGTGGCCGATGTAGGGGTAAATTCACAAAAATAAGGTGTTGAGTTGGGTATGAGGAGAAAAACAAGAAAATCATGTACTGAACACAAGAAAAAGAAAGAAATGCCTTAGATTGAGATTAAAAGCAAAATATGGTGCAAATATGAGGCAAAAGCTTGGATTGAGTATGATATATACCATTAGGTTGATGACTGTGTGTTGCTATGTTATCTATATATTGACACATCACTTGAGGATAAACAACAATTTTAAGTTGAGGGTGAAAGTCTGAAGATTTGAAGTTCAGCCAGACGAGACCTCTTTACGACTTGTAGTTCACTCTACAAGTAGTACTGAGGGGTTTTGTGGAAATATCTAGAGAAGGACTAAAAGATGCAGATGAGGACTATTAGAGGTCAATACAAGTCATGGATTAAACTACAACGAGTGATAATGTTTCATAGCAGTAGTGAAGTCCAAGATTCAAGAAGATGAACATGAAAGCCTAATTATGACTCGTAAACCCAGTTACAAGTCGTAACTGCAAGTCGTAGAAGACGCCAATCAATTTTTCTAATATTTTTAGGGACTTGTCTGTTAATACTATAAATAGTATAATTAGGTTATTTTTAGTAAGAATTACAGCAGACTGATAGGGAGCACGAAATTAGTGCATTTTTAGGGTTTTATACTTGGAGACAAAATATTGGAGAAGAGAATACACTTATGGACTCATTGTATCTTTCAACCTTGTGATTCTCAACATAAATTGGGTTTGCTTGTTCTTCAATCTATTTATGTAAGAGATTAATTATGTTTTCTCAATTTATAGTTTCTTTATCTTCCCATAGCATGAGTGGCTAAACCCACAACTTGGGGTTGTGGGAACCATGAAGATCTAACCAATTAGACATGGATTATTTGCAATTCTTAGAATGGGTATTTACATGTACTAATCAACTCTCTTCGTTTTGTATTTTTTCTAGTGGTGGCCAACAATAGAACTCGCCTAGTATTACCTTCCTGATCCAGGTGGTAATGAATAGGAAAAGAGATTGATTAATAGGATTTGATGATGTGTTCTGATCTAATCATCCAAACTAAACCAAGGGGAGGTTGATTGGGACAATGGGTAATGGTTAGTATAGCACACTATGGATATGGGCCAAGTCTTATAGTGAAATTCGACCTTCACCTTTGACCAAAGGGTTGGAAGAACTTAAATTACCGTCCTGCATGTGGTATTCTAGTTGAGAATTATGATATCTGGGGATGTTGAGTTAGTGAATCATGGGGAACACAATACTTAAGCTTCTCTCTATTATTGATTGTCTTGCATTTTAGTTAGTTTAGTTTAATTTCTTATCAATCATTGCAACCCCCCCCCCTTTTGGGAAGTTGAGTTCGTGAATACTTGAATTGTTTATTAATGAATCAATTTGGAAAGTCTTTGTATTCTCTGTGGGATTCAACTTTAACTTGGTTAGGTTTATTACTTTGGCAACGATCGCTTTATCCTAAAAAATGAGGTCTAACTTGAGCATGATCACCTACAAATCCAAAAACTAAAAATACACCTATAACTATGCTATTACATCAAAAACCTTGGGTTGTCTCCCAAGTAGTGCCTGATTTATTATCAAGGCACGACTTAGGTAAATTAATTACTCAGACTTCATCAATTGCCTACACTTCACTCTTGATCTCATCTAGATACTTCATGGACTGATGGATGTCGAATACAAATTCTTCGTCATTCAATATAAACCTAAGTTGACCGACTTCCATATCCACTAGGGCTCGCCCAGTGCCTATGAATGGTCTTCCCAAGATGATTGGGACGTCAAAGTCGACCTCGCAATCTGGAATCACAAAGTCTGTTGGGAATATGAATTTCTCCACTTTAACCAACACATCATAAAGTATCCTCATAGGATTCTTCACCATGCGATCCGCCATCAATAACGGCATGCTAGTAGGAGTAGGGGCTCCCAATACAAGCTTCTTTTAGACTACAAGGGGCATTAGATTGATACTGGCACCTAAATCACATAGTGCCCTTACGAACTCTATATCTCCAATACTACAAAGTATGGTGAAAGCACCTGGATCATCACACTTCAGAGCTAAGGACTTCATAGCGATAAAACTGCAATGTTGATGCTCTTGACTCACAATGCGCTTTTAGGTGACCAACTTCTTTATATACTTCGTGTAGCTCGGCATTTTCTCCAAAGCTTCAATGAGAAAGATGTTGATAGATAGATGCTTATGCATGGAGAGAGAGTGCTTGAACTTGCCTTTCTCCTCCTTTTTTTTAATTCTTTGAGGAAAAGGAGGAGGAGGCCTAGGGACAGACATAAACTTCTGTGGCGCTTCAGCTGCTTCACTCATCCCATCCTTGTCATGATCATCTCCCTCATTCACATTCTTTGTTATAACCATCTCCTCACGAACATCTTTCTCATCAACCGAAATACAAGGATTAATATTGCTCTTGCCACCCCTAGTAGTAACCGCTATACATAGCCCCTCATTCTTAGGACTTTGCACTTTGTTGCTAGGAAATGTACTCTTCTGACGATTATTCAACTATGTTGACACTTGACCAAACTGTTGTTCAAGCTATTTAATATCCACATAATGGGACTATTTTTTCAGATTTATGCTTGAAATATCTAAATTCATGCCCCTTAGAGTCTCATCCTGTATCTTGGCCTTCTTCAACATGTGGTCAAACATCTCCTCACTTTTAAAATTTTTTGTACCCATGTTGCGGTTGTGTGGTGGCACATAAGGACCATTTATGAATCCTTCTCTACGACCCCAATATGTATCTAAACCCTTGTTCTTATCATAGTAACACTCCAGTTGTCTCTGAAAGCTCCATCTCTACCATAGTTCTAACCTTGGTGCCAATAGTCTGGATTGGACCCTTGGGCATTGGTCTGTAAACCCCTCATTTGATCGTTCACAAAACATATGTCATCCTCATAGTATGGCTCCTCGTACATGGGTGCACATGGAGGTTGGTCAGCCACTACACTCACTCTCAGTTCTTCTTGATCACCACATCCATGCTTGTGTGAAGCTGAGCAAGTTGTTGCATAATTTCTTCATTAATTTTGGCTTGCTCTGAACCCACACTGATAACACATGAACTCTTCATGAAAGCTCTATCCCGGTGTCCCCATGCACGAATCATCTTGAGCACTTGCTCCATATACTCAGCAATCCTTGTAAATGGTTGATCTAGAAACATGCCCCTCATGATACTGTCAGCACAAGCCTAACTGTTCTCATCAAGGGAACAGTAGAAGATTTCCACCAAGGCATTATCAAATATCTTGTGTTCAGGGATGCTCCTCCAATATTTAGTAAACTGCTCACAAGTAGTGCTTATTGAATCACCACAAAGTTGCTCAAAGTTATTTATCTGGTCCTTCAACTTGATCTTCTTCAATCTAGGGAAATAACTCTCTAAAAAGGCATTCGACAAATCTGCCCAGCTAGTGATTGGACTTTGTGAGAGCTATGATAAGAAAAATGAAGCATTGCCTGTGAGATACAATGGGAAGACACGAAGTCCCACAGCATCTATAGATAGATTATATGTCCCCATCACACTCTTACAAACATATGACACATTGTGCAAGTGGCTATGTGGATCCTCTGATGGTAAGCCCGCAAATAGCCCATGGTTCTGCACCATATGAAGTAACCCAATAGAGACTATAAACTTCGTGTCTGCCAGTAGTGGTGGCAACCTAATAGTCACATCTATAGCCATAGGGTTCAACTTGTACTGATTCCACTGGTAAGCATTGGTATTGAACTCCTAAGGCTGTGGAACGTCCTCCAAAGGAGGTGGGTTCTCATTCCTATCATCATCCTTATTACCCCGATTCAAAGCTGCATTGGCCGTGTTGTTGGCATTTTCTTGGGCCATTCTTCCTATAGTTTTGTAGATCTCTGGATCAGATAGAGTTAAAGGATTGCCTTGACTCCAAGTGTTGGGCATATAATACTCGTATACCCTACAAAGAACAAAAACAAAAACAAAATAAAACAAAGGGAACTAAGTATTAACACTCAAATTACTTAATGAATCAACCAAAGTCTAGTCGTCTTCCCTGGCAACGATGCCAAAAATCTTGATGTAACCCAAGTTACACCTCCTTTTTAGAGGATAAAATGGTCGTTTTCAAGATATAAAACCTAACCAAGGTTAGGGTCAAACCCACAAGGAATACGTAGACGCAAGACAAATTCACCAATAAGCAATCCAAGTAGTTAACCAACTCAATTCCCCAAAGGGGGGGTTACAATAATCAATAAGAAAGTAAACAGAACTAACTATCATGAGAGACAATCAACAATAGAGATCAACTAGGGTATTGTGTTCACCATGATTTCCCAACTTAGTATCACCAGATAACCCAATTCTTATCTAATGTATAGCATGCAGAATGGTTATTTAAGTTCATCAAACCCTTTGGTCAAAGGTGAGAAGCGGATTTCACGATGCGACTTGGCCCATCTCCATAGTGTGCATTACTAACCATTACCTATAAGTCCCGGTAAAACCTCCCCTTGGCCCAGTTGGGTTGATTAGATGAGAACACATCAATTGAATCTTATTAATTAAACTCTTTTCCTATTCATTACTACCTTGGCCAGTCAGTAACACTAGGCGTGTTCTAATGTTGACACCACTAGAAAATATGCAAAACGAAAAGAATTAATCAATACATTCATATACCCAATCTAAGAATTGTAAATTACCCAAGTTTACATTGTTAGATGGTTCAAATAACCCTAATTGTGGATTTAGCTACTCATGCTATGTGTAGATGAAGAAATTACGAATTGAGAAAACATAATTAAACACTTACACAATTGAATTTCAATCAAGCATATCCAAGATCAATGATAATCACAAGATTGAAGATCAAATTTAAGCACAAGTGTTTTTTTACAACCTTCTCTATCAAGTATTGCGTTCTCCAAGTATAAACCCTAAAAACTTTGAATAATGACGTCCTCTGAAAAATAACCTCAAAGTACTATAGTTTATAATAATTACAATTAGTCTTAAATAATTTAGGAAAATTGGTCGACAAACTCTACAAAAGTTCTCTATGACTCGTAGTGTGATTTAGGCTCGTAGTGGGGGTCTCACAATCAGCTCCTGCGATTTTGGAATTCTATTTTATGACACTACTTTATGACTCATAAATTGATTTTATGACTTGTACTGCATGTTCATAGGCTTCAACTTCATCAAATTGTCCTTCACTGAAAATCTTCATGAAATCGAACTATACGACTCGTAGAATGCTCTACGACTCATGTTCATGTCTTATTGAGCTGATTTTCAAAAATCATCCCTCACTGGAATTTTCCACTTGACCTCTCCATGACTCGTAGAATGCTCTACCATCCATAGAGGGTCTAAATCATCAAAAGCGTGTAACTTCTGCAATTTTGCCCCAAATCAAAGTCAACCTGTAATCCTGCAAATCCAAACACAAAAACACATATAATCCATAAATATCACATTGAGAACACACAAAATCCTAAGTTTTAAATATCAAAAGTGTTGTATTTTGATAGCACATCATCGACCCCTTCTCCTACCCTAGCACTCCAATCACTATCCGACCACCATCAAACTTTTTTGGCATCACTCTAGCAGCCTAAGGTTTTCCTTCTTCGGATTCCTCTTTTAATTTTCCATCCTTTTGATTGAATTTTGGTATGTTCTCAGACCTAAAAACCCTTGTATTACTGAAACTAATGTATTATCTTGAAGTCATTGATGAGTATGGTAGTCACCCAAACTTAGTCAAGGGAGGTTATACTGGGACTAGTAGGTAATGGTTAGTAATGCACACTGTGGAGATGGGCCAAGTCACATAGTGAAATTCACCTCTCACCTTTAGAATATGTATTCTCTTTAATATTTTCTTTAATCCATATTAAGTGAATAATTTACATTTTATCTGCAATATATTCTTCTAATCCATATTAAGTGAATAATTGAGGGTATGATACATTTCTTCAAAGGGCTTTGGTGAACATAAACTATCATCCTGCATGCTATACACTAGACAAGAATTAGGTTATCCCGTATTACTGAGTTGGGGAATCATGGGAAACACAATACCCTAGTTGCTCTCTATTATTGACTTTTCTCTCGTGATAGTTAGTTTAATTTATTTTCTTATTGATTCTTGCAAACTCCCCCTTTAGGGAATTGAGTCGATTAATTACTCGGATTGCATATTGGTAAATTTTCGCGATTCTACATATTCCATATGGGATCGACCTTAACCTTAATTAGGTTCTTTATCTTGTCAACGACTACTTTATCCTCTAAAAAGGAGGTGTAACTTGGGTGACATCAAGATCTTGGCATCATTGTCAGGGAGTACGGCTAGACTTAGTGAATTCATTAGTAGTTCGAGTGTCCTTAGTTCCCTTTATTTTACTTTTGTTTGTTGTTTTTGTTTCTTTATAGGGTGTACGAGTAATGTATGCCCAACACAAGGAGCCAAGGCAATCCCTTAGCTCCATTTGATCTTGAAAACCAGAGAACTTCAAGAAGAATGGTCCAAGACGTCGCAACGCAACCAACACAGCCTGAATAGGAACAACAATGATAATGATAGGACTAAGAACCCACCTTCTTTGTAGGACATTCCTGTCATGAACCGGACCTAGGGCCTAGACATGATATGGCGAATAGGGAACCTGAAGGGACCCCAAATATGCCTCTTAGAATATTTGGTCGCGAAAATAATTAAACAACAACAAGAGAGTCAAAATGGGGATAAAGGGACTAAGGGAATCTTTTGATATCATAAAACACAAGGAGTCAAGCTCATAGCATAGATACATCATAATATTCCAACAACACCTTTAATCATAGAATAGAGCGGAGGCCAAGACACTTTTCGGGCTCAACCTCATAATTGTCGAATATCAACATAAAGAAGTTTTAGAAATAACAAGAGAAAGTAGATAGTGTCCTCGAACTTGAGGACTCACCAAGCTTATATTGAAGATGTTAAACTAGCTACATAGAGGAGGATAGTCATATAGAGCTCCGATCCCTCGATGGTAACATCATGTAGGCATAAAGTATGCATTAGTACGTTTGAATATACTAAGCATGTAGGATGCAATATAACAAAGGATAGGCAACATGATCAAAATGCATAATTATAAGCAAAGGATAAGTAAGATCTCAATATGGAATGCATGAACGATGCTTGAGCTAAAATATGCTCGAGCTAAAATATGCTCGAAAATGATCATTCTTGCATAGCTTATTCAACACAATATGGTGACATAATTCGATCATCCAAATAACTTATACTAGAGGGTGAGTGAAATAGCATAGGTCATAACCCCTTTTAATAGGTAATGGTTAGTACATGGGGATAGAGGGATGTCATAGTTCATAACCCCTACATGCACACATAATATAATACGAAGTTTCGAATCACACATGAGGGTGAGGTATACCACATAGTTCATAACCCCTTCATGGGACAATAAGATAGTATGTAGCATTGATTCATACATGAGGGTGAGGCACACAACATAGTTCATAACCCCTCCATAGAGGAATTGGCCTTGTACTAGAGGGTGAGGAATACCACATAGTTCATAATCCCATCTAGTAGGCTTTAACATAAACCTTCACATAAGAATTCAATAATTCATAAACAACCGAGACTCATAAGGACCATAGATAATTTCATGATTTCAAAACATACTTTGTAGCCCACAAATATCATGAAGTCAATTGACTTCTAAACGATGCAATGGACCATCAATAACTTAAGAATCCTAACAAGACAATTTATCAAACACTTGGCGGGTGTGTAATATTAGATCAAAATCAAGCAACTCAAGAGTGAAGACATGTGACAAAAATCAATGTAATCAACCCACCAACACTAGGTAATACCCTCTTGCAAGATACATCAAAACCCCTAATCAATTCACACAATAGGTCATAGCTTCGTAGCTCAAAACATACATAGTTGAACAACATTTCATAAAACCCCAATATAGTTTATAATCGAAATTCATAATAAGATATACCCATAGATAAACTATCTTGAAAACATGCAATTTATATAAAAAAAAAAGGGGGAGGTTGGACACCATGGGTGAAAGGAATCAATGGTTGAAATCCACATGCCTCAACATTGGGGATTTCCTTGATAAAGGTTTGAATGAGAACTTGAAGTTTGAATGAACTTAGATCCGGAATGAGATTGGGACACTTGAATTTTGGGTGAAATACTGTTTAAATGCTAGAGAGGGTTTTAGGGAATGTCTTGTATGAAAGGGAGTTGAAATATGACTAAGTATAGGTGTTTTTATACATGGTAAGGTTTATGCCCAAGACCCAAAGGCCTTGGACAGAAGATAAAAAAACTGGCAACAAAATATAGTGGTGCGCGCCCTAGTCGCGTTGTGCCAGGGGCGCGGAACCTCAATATTTTTTACCAACAACGAAAATTTGAATTTTGATACGATTACTCTAAAATTCTGATTATACCAATTTTCTACTCAATTGCACCCCCTGATCACGAGTATGAAGTCTGATTTTCAATATTACGCATGGATTTTAAGATATATGAAAATTAAAAATATGGGCACTTCCAAGGCACATTTTTGGGAACTTCTTGTGGTCGTTTCAATTCCACAGCTTCAGGATTTCAACGCCATTGCTTACCAGAGGAATTAGTATTGTCACGCCCTAGAAGGGTACCATTGGCGTGGCCAATACTCAAAGACTATTGCTAGCCCCCGAGTGAACCACTTCGCCTCGTTGTCACATCGTACTCAACAACGAAAGAAATAACTCAATCAGGAAGACATCATATAAGGAAAATATCACTCTATTGTATCATAGTTTATAAACAAAAATAAGTTTAGATACATAAAATTCCTCAAAATCTCTACTTACTATATATGAAGCCTCTACTTATCAATCTAAGATGGTGCCATGACAGACTATGAATACCCCAATCAAAGAAAGAAAAAGGTATCAAATCAACTTATAAAAAAGAATGCCTTCGAATGGCAAAGAGGGCTTACCAACTATGGAAGTGTGCTGATATGGACCTCAATGATATGCGGGCTGAAATCCTCTAGCATATGTATCTACATCATGAAAAGATGCATGCCCAAACGGACATCAATATATAGAATATACTGGAATGAAAATAGCTCAAGAAAAGTAAAGCTCGACTCACTCATCTCGACTCAACAACTCATGCTCGACTCAATATGCAAGTTTGAAGTAAATCATGCTTTTAATATATCCTCAGAAAATAGACGCAGTACTAATAAATTCAGTGTCAAAATATCATGCTCATCAATGTTGCTTGGGAGTTTTTTCTAACCGGCATGCTCATCCCACCACCTATAATTTAGTGATGCAAAACAAATCACCATTGTTGCCATGCCCACCCTTAATTTGCCACGGAAAAGAGAGATCAACTCTCTCCTGGATCTAGGATAAATATCCACTTGCAGGACAAGAGTCACCAGACTAGTTGTAATTACTATCCTATGCTCATAACGTAGTTCTGTGGATTAAAGTAGAAGTGTACTTTCTCCCCCATCGGTGCTCAATACTCCTACCAAGTCTAAATCATGCTTAACTCCTCAGCCAACTCAATCCTTAATACTTAGTCAATCAACTCAGAGCTCAACATTTAATTAGTCAACTCAAATCGCAATGCTCAACTCATCAGTAAACTCAATCCTCAATACTCTGTTAATCAACTCAGAGATCAATGTTCAATCAGTTAACTCAAATTTCAATGCTCAACACAACTCAATTTCTCATCAGCTCATTCAATCAATGCATACAAATCAAACTCAACTCAAACTCAACGATCATTTAGACTCACTCAGTTTGACTCATTATGATATTGCAAGTAAGATAATCATATATAGTGTTTTATATGACTTAATGCAATGTGCTCCTCATACTCAATCATACTCTATTTACTCAACTCAACTTGCTCAATGCTGAATTTATATCAAATCAAACGCTCAACAATATGAATAAAATTTCATAAAAACATGTGATTTAGGGTTCATGCTATCAAGAATGAAATACATGTTAAATTCCACGTCAATGTTCATGTAATATAGCAATTGTCTCATGTAGTAAAATAGGTCCATCATGATATAGTGAAAGATTCTCAAAGCTCAACTCTTCTCAGCTCTTGACTCAAGATAATGGAAAGGGGCATGTGAAAGAAAAAATTACACACTTTGGTAAGCCTTACGTACCTGGGGATGAAGAAACAATCAAATCTGTAGCAATCCTTGCTCTTGAATTAAAAAACCTTAGATCCTCCTCCTCTCCTATTTCTCTCAAGAAAACCCAAGTGTGGGAAATGGAAAAAATTCCCTTAGGGTTATACTTTCAATCTTTATTCAAGCCAAAAACGTCTAGGCTTAATGGAATAGGTAGTGGAATGGAAAAAATTACTCCTGATTAAAACTATCGACTGGTCTACGAAACCCCGTCTATGAGTCGTAGAGTACTCTACGAGTCATAGACACCTCTCATAGACTGAAATCCCCTAAATATCTGAGTTACTAGTGTTTACCACGAAACCCCTTTCTACAAGTCATAATGTGCTTTACGAGTCGTAAACCCATCTCATAAATTGAAGAATCTTAAAACTTGAATCACTGGAATTTAGTATGAAACCTTACCTATGAGTTATAATACAGTTTATGAGTGTAAACTTCTTCTCAAAAAAAAGATGAACCTGCAGTCTAAAACACTAGAATTTTATACGAAATCCCAGTCTACGAGTCGTAAACCTCTTTACAACTCATAAATCTTTCTCGTAAATTACTTCTACAATTTTCCTTAGTTATTTTCTCAGTAATCCACTACACATACTCAACCAACACAGACAGGAATAAATTAAGGGGTGTTACATTATCACCCCCTTGGGATCATTCATTCTCGAATGAGGAGAAGGATAGGAATTAGTCAAGGAACGAATCTCCCAATGGACTCTAACAATAAACCAACTCTTGTCTCACCCATGCAATCAACAAATCAATAAATTTAGCAAGCAAAACAATCAACAAATCACATATGTCCTTACTCAGACTCAAGAACTCTATCGCCTATCATATGGAGAATGAATAGGATAAAAGGAAATGGAAATTCAAGAATTCAGCGGGAATTCATTAACATCAACTCACTTATCATTAGCAGTTAAGAATAAATGAGGATTTTTGGTCTTCATGTCCTCCTCAGCCTCCCAAGTAGTTTCTTCTATGAATTGGTTGTTCCGAAGTACTTTGAAAAATCCAACCTCTTTAGTCCTCAACTTTGGAACCTGACGATCAAGGATTTAGATAGGAACCTCCTCAAAACTCAGACTGTCTCTCACTATAATACTCTCAATAGGCACAACTAATTTTGGATCTCCCAGACACTTTTTTAGCAAGGAAATATGGAAGACTGGGGGATAGCCTCTCACTCTGATGGTAGCTCTAACTCATACGCCACACTGCCCGCTCTTTTTATAATTTGATAAGGGCCAATGTACCTCAGAGTCAACTTTTCTTTCTTCCCGAATCTCATTACACCCTTTATGTGTGACATTTTCAAATACATCCAATCATTGACCTCAAAATCTAAGTCTCTTCTTTTAACATCCGTATAGGATTTTTGTCGACTTTGTGCCGTCTTGAACCTTTCTCAGATGATTTTCACCTTTTCATGGCTTGATAAACCAAGTCCGGTCCAATCAACTCTCTTCACCTACCTCAAACCTGACATGCCCCAAAATGTTCTTCAAAATAATCATAATTTTATAAATCTCAACATCTATGCGTGATATCGAAAATCTGACTTCATATTCTCGATCAAAGGGCAAAATTGAGCAAGTAATGGGTATAATCCAGATTTTAAAGGATTCTAAGTGAAAAATAAATTTCACAAAATTATGAATTCCAGTGTGTACCCGCAACTAGCAATACGAACTAGGCACGGATTAGTGTTAATTCTACCTTCATGTTGGGTTCGCGTCGCGGACAAGAAGCGGACTTGTGTTGATTTTTTCTTAATTTTTCTATCTCAGCCAAGGACATTGGAGTTATAGCCCATGCCCACTTATGCATGAAAACACATATACTTAGCCATTTTTCAATTCTATGTCACTCAAGACCCTCTTAAAAACCTCTCCAAGACATAACCAAATATCTCATTCAAATTTCAAGGATTCCAATCCTAAACTTTGGAACTCAAGGATTCTCCTCAAGATTTAAGTTCTTTTCAAGCTCATCTCAAGAAAACCCAACTTTGATGAATGTGGGTTTCATCCATTGGGTCCTTTCACCCTTGGAGCCTAATCTCCCTTTTTATGAAAATTACATGTTTTCAAGTTGTATCATCTATGGGTGCCTCTTATTATTGATTATGATTATAAATTATGTTAGAGTTTTGTGAAAATGTTGATTGATTATGCATGTCTATATATTTCAAGCTTATACTATGAATTGGTTTGTCTATTAAAAATATGCATGTTTTGAGCTATGAAATATGATCTATTATGAGATTTGACGATGGATTTCAAGGTATCCTACATGACATTTTACTATATGTTGGTGAGTTGATTTACATTGAGTTTTCTCATATTATTGTACTCTTGAAGTGAATGATTTTGAACTGGCATTATGAACCCACCAAGTGGTTGGTAAAATGTCTTCACAAGGATTCTCAAGTTATTGATGATCTATAACATGGTTTACAAGTCAAGTGACTTTATGATGATTAAGGGCTTGTATGTATGCATTGAATTCATGAAAAGTATCAATGGTATTGCAAGTAGACCATACCTTGTTGGGGGGTGAGATGCCCAATCACCTTATTGAGGGGATGACATGCCTCAACCACCTTGTTGGGGGGTGACATTCCCAATCACCATATTGAGGGGTGAGTACCTTGATCACCTTGTTGGGGGGTGACATACCCAATCACCATGCTGAGGGATGGATACCTCGATCACGTTGTTGGGGGGTGACATGTCCAATCACCTTGTTGAGGGGTGGATACCTCAATCATCTTACAAGGAGGTGACATGCCTTGGATTCCAAGTAGCAGTTCACTTGGTCTATGTTGGTTATAGTCTCTTACCACACATGTAAGATATATTTTTCAAGTTATATAATTTACATGAATGTTTTACTTCAAACGTTGATCATCCAGGCCATATTGATATTATAATTATTCATTGCTTATGATTGTACATTTTGACTATGTTGGCTTATGTCTTGTTACATTGCATCCTACATACTTAGTACATTCAAACGTACTAACACATACTCTATGCCTACATGGTAACATCATGTAGGCATCAGAGCACCTCTCGATCATCCTCCACGTGGCTAATTTTGGTACTTCGAAAGATAAGCTTTGGTGAGTCCTCAAGCTTGAGGACACTATCTGTGCTACTCTTGCCATTTGCTACTTCTTTATGTTGAACACTTGATACTATGAGGGTGAACCTAGAAAGTGTCTTGGCCCTGCTCCATTCCATGTTAGAGGTGTTATTGGATAATTGATGTACTTATGTTATGAGCTTGACTCTTCAATGTCTTATGACTATCAAAGACTTCCCTTAGTCCCGTTTCCCTTATTTATATCTCTTGTTGTTGTTATTTTGCTTTCATGATCAAGGATATGTGATTGATATTCTAAGAGGCTTGTCTAGGGTTCCTTCGAATTCCCAATTCACCGTGTCACATCTAAGACCTAGGAGTGGGTCATGACAAAACTATCCAATCAGCAATCTACACCTTCTCCCATAAAGTGACTCATATGGGGGCCATCTGAATGTTTGAATAAAAGCTATTGTTGTAAGCAAACTCTATCAAAGGCAAGTGGTCATCTCAATTACCTTCTAAGTCAATGGTGTAGGCTCTCAACATATCTTCCAAGGTCTGAATTATGTGCTCTGCCTAGCCATCTGTTTGAGGGTGGAAAGTTGTGCTAAAGAGCACCTTTGTACCCAAACCATTCTGGAAAAATCTCCAAGACTGGGCAGTGAATTGGGCTCCTCTAGCTGAGATGATGGGAAAGGGAACTTCATGAAATCTAAAAATCTCTCTTATGTATAATAGGGCATTATCCTCTGCAGAGTCAATCATCTTGACTACCAAGAAGTGAGCAGACTTAGTCATTCGGCCAACTATCACCCAAATTGAACCATGTTATTTGCAAAACCTTGGTAAACCTGTGACAAATTCCATGTTAATCATCTCCCATTTCTATTCTGGAATCTCAAAGTTCTGAGCCACTCCAATGGCCTTTGATGCTCAGCTTTGACATTTTGGTTGTTCGGGCACTTGGCAATATCTTTTTCCATTCCACTCCACCAATAAACTTCGCTTCAGTTATGGTACATCTTGGTAGACCCTGGGTGAATGGAATATCTTGAACTGTGGGCATCAGCCATCATCCTCTCTCAAAATCCATCAGTATTTGGAACACACAGTCTTCCTTGATTCCTCAATACTCCATCTCCCCCTTTTGCGGAATCCATCACTTTCTGCTTATGCACATCTCCCCTCAACTGCAGTAAAATGGGATCTTGGTCTTGTTTTTCCTTTACCTCCACTACCAGAGATGATGCAAACCCTTTTTGCACATGAACTCCTCCATCTCCTGACTCATCTAGTTGGACTCCCAATTGTGTCAGTCTATGGACCTCCTTGGCTAACTCTTTCTTCTCCTCCTCCACATGGGAAGTGCTGCCCATGGACAACCTGCTAAGAGCATTAGCAACCATGTTAGCTTTTCCTGGGTGGTAAAGGATGCTCATGTCATAGTTTTTAAGTAACTCAAGCTATCTCCTCTGCCTCAAGTTAAACTCCTTCTGGGTGAAGACGTAGTGCAGGGTTTTTTGGTTTGTGAATATATCAACATGTGCTCCATATAAATAGTGGCGCCATAACTTGAGAGCAAACACCACTGCTGCTAACTCCAAGTCATGAGTGGGATAATTCTTCTGATGCACCTTAAGCTATCTAGAAACATAGACAACAACTTTTCCCTTCTGCATAAACACGCATCCCAATCCTACCCTCGAAGCATCGCAGTAAATTACAAACCCATTTGTTCCATCAGGAAAGGTTAACACTAGTACGGTAGTTAATCTCACCTTCAAATCTTGGAAACTTTTGTCACACTCGTCAACCTATTGAAACTTGACCTTCTTCAATCAATTTTCTCAACGGCGCAGATATGGATAAAAACACCTCAATAAACCTTTGGTGATAGCCAGCCAATCCCAGAAAGCCTTGTATATTGGTCAGTGAGGTTGGTCTGGGCCAATTCTTGACTGCCTCGATCTTTTACATATCCACTCGAATTTCATCTTCAGAAATTGCATGACCTAAGAAAGCCACAAATTTGGGCTAAAATTCACATTTATAAATCTTGCATGTAACTCATTGTCTCGGAGTGTCTGCAAAGCAATCCTAAGGTGATTGGTATGCTCCTCTTCATCTCTAGAATATACCAAAATATCATTAATAAATATAATCAAAAATATGTCGAGATACTGCTGAACACTCTATTCATCAGATCCATAAAGGTTGCGGGTGCATTTGTCAACCCAAAAGACATTACCAAGAACTTAAAGTGACCATATCGAGTTTGAAAAGTCATCTTCACAATGTCATATTCTCTCATTTCAACTAATAAAAATAGCTCAATCTGAGGTCTATCTTAGAGAAAACAGTGGCACCCTGAAGTTGGTCGAACAAATCATCAATCCTCGGAAGAGAATATTTATTATTGATGGTCACCTTGTTCAGTTGACGATAATCAATACATATCATCAGGGAACCATCCTTCTTTTGCATGAACAAGATTGGAGCACCCTACACAGAGACACTCGGCCTTAGGAATCCTTTCTCTAACAAATCCCTCAACTGCTCATTTAACTCTTTCAACTCCACAGGGGCCATTCTATATGGTGGAATAGATATAGGTTGGGTGTCAAAAAGCACATCAATTTTAAAGTCAATCTCCCTATCAGGAGGGACTCCAGGCATATCTTCCGGAAACACATTAGGAACTCACTCACAATCGGGCAGACTCACGAGTATGAGGCTCAACTTCGTCGGACTTAACTCGCATGAGGTGATTGATAAATCCCTTAGAAATTGGTTGTCAGGCTTGAGGTAAGAAATAAACTTACCCTTTGGTGCAACAAAATCTATCTTCCACTCAATAACAGGCTCATTTAGAAACTAGAATTTGACAATTCGAGTTTGGCAATCAATAGAGGCATAGCAGGCGTAAAGTCAATCTATACCAATAATCACATTGAAATCAATTATCTCTAACTCAATCTAATCAATAAGAGTATAACTATGATAGATGGACACCACACAATCTCTGTAGATTCGCTTAACTTGAATGAACTCACCAATAGGAGTAGAAACTAGAAATGGCTCAAGCAAACACTCCAAAAGAATCTAAAATTTACTCGCCACATATGGTGTAGAAAAAGAGCAAGTTGCACCTGAATCAAGTAAAGCATAGCAACAAAATGTAAAGACTTGAAGCATACTTGTCACGACATCTGGTGCAACCTTCTGATCCTATCAGTTTCCCATCGCATACAGATAGTTTGTCCCACTGTGTACCCCTGGTGCAGTACCTCTGGGTTACCCCTCATTGGTGGAGCTGTGTAGAGTACTATGCCTTATTGCCCACATCAAACACTCCCCTCTGAAAATAACTCGATTGGCCACACTTGTAGCAATTATTCCATCCATCTCTACAATTTACCAAATGCATTCTGCCATATTTTTCACAAGGTGGCTTCCATTTAGCGTCAAGGGTCGCACTTGCTTGAGACTGTGCACCAAGTGTCCTAACATTTGGCTAACCTTGGGACCTCTGATCATATCTCTAGCTTGGGTTTGGTGCACTAGCTAAAGATGGTGCATAGGTAGAAGATCTCTTCTGGAAATAAGACCTGTCTCCCTTACCGTGCTTAGTTTGGTTAGGCTTAGGCCCTGCTGATCTGGCCTTCTTACTCAGGTGCTGATCTGAAAACATAGTTTTGTGGGTTAAAGTAGAAGTGTACTCGCTCTCAGCTTGGTGCTCGATACTTCTTCTAAGACTAAATCATGCACAGCTCATTAGTCAACTCAATCCTCATTATCGGTCAATCAACTTAAAGCTCAATGCTCAATCAGTCAGCTCAATGCTACATCAGTCAACTCAAATCTCAATGCTCAACTCATCAGTCAACTAAATCCTCAATACTTAGTCAATCAACTGAGAGCTCAATGCTCAATCAGTCAACTCAAATCTTAATGCTCAACTCAACTCAATTTCTTATCAACTCATTCAATCAATGCAAACAAATCAAACTCAACTTAAACTCAACAACAATTTAGACTCATTCAATTTAACTCATTATGATAGTGCAAGTAAGATAATCATATACATGATATATATGACTTAATGTAATGTGCTCCTCATACTCAATCATACTAGATTTACTCAACTCAACATGCTCAATTCTCAATTTATATCAACTCAGACGCTCAACAATACAAACAGAATTTCATAAAAACATGTGATTTAGGGTTCATTCTACCAAGAATGAAATACATGTTAAATCTCATGTTCATGTTCATGCAATATAGCAATTATCTCATGTAGTAAAATAGGTCCATCATGATGAATGGAAGGATATAGTATTAATATAGTGGAAGTTTCTCAAAGCTCAACTCTTCTAAATCTTGACTCAAGATAATGGAAAGGGGCATGTGAAGGAAGAAATTTCACACTTTGGTAAGCTTGACATACCTGGGGATGAAGAAACAATCGAATCTAAAGCAATCCTTGCTCTTGAATTGGAAAACACTAGCTCCTGCTCCTCTCCTCTTTCTCTCAGGAAAACCCAAGTGTGGAGAATGGGAAAAATGCCCTTAGGGCTATACTTTCAAGCTTTATTCAAGCCAAAAATATCTAGGGTTTAATCGAATAGGTAGTGGAATGGAAAAAATTTACCCCTTGTTAAAACGGTCGACTAGGTCTAGGGTTTAATCGAATAGGTAGACACCTTTCGCAGATCGAAAGTCCCTAAAAAATTGAGTCGTTGGAATTTACCATGAAACATCACTCTATGAGTTCTAATGTGTTATATGAGTCATAAACCCATCTCATAAACTAAAGGATCTTGAAACTTGAGTCACTGAATTTTAGTACAAAACCTTAGCTTATAAGTCATAATACGATTTATGAGTCGTAAACTCCTTCTCATAAAAAGATGAACCAGTAGTCTGAAATACTAGAATTTCATACGAAATCCTTGTTTACGAGTTGTAAACCTTTCTCGTAAATTGCTTCTGCAGTTTTCCTCAGTCATTTTCTCAGCAATCCTCTATACGTACTCAACTAGATTGGATAGGAAGAAATTAAGGGGTGTTATAAGTACAGGTTGAATCCCATGGCTATGGAGGTGACTGGAGCTACTGTGTTGCCACTACTATCGACAGACACAAAGTTCACAGTCTCTAGTAGGTTACCTCAGATGTTGTAGAACCATAGGCTATTTGTTGGCTTACCAGCAGAGAATCCATATAGATACCTATACAATGTGGCATTTGTCTGTAAGAGTATAATGGAAACATAGAATATGTCTATACATGTTGTGGGACTTCGTGTCTTCCCATTATCTCTTAGGGCCAATTGCTATATTATGGTATCTGAGTTTCCATAGGGGTCAATCACAAGGTAGATAGAATTGCAGAGAGCTTTCTTTGCAAGGTACTTCATTAAACAAAATAGGCCCAAGGTGGAGGACCAGATCCACCGTTTTAAGAAACTCCCTGGTGATTCAATCCTTGCTATATGGAAGCGATTTAATAGATGCCTGAGGAGTGCATCGGACCATGAGATTCTGGGGAATGTCCTGGCGGAGAATCTCTATCGAGCTTTAGATGCTAATGATCAAGCATGTGCTGATTCCTTCTTGGGAGGTCTATTTGTAGAACAACTATTCACAGAAATTTCTGAGCACCTAAACATGGTATCTAAATCGAACCACATATGGTGGCCCAGGAATAGATATCCAATAGATCATGCAAGCAGTGTTGACATGAGTTCTGACTAAGCAAAAATAAATGAAAATATCCATAGTATGCTTGCTCAGAACAGAGCTAATCTGGATTTGCTAATGAAGCAAACACAAGAGTTAACAAAGCCAGGGGACATTCTAAAAAGTCATCATATAAAGCATGGGGGCCGCAAGGATTACAGAATTAATGGACACTATGTACTCCCACACAATTTGTCACGACCTAAGGCTAGGGCCTAGATGTGACACGGTGAATGGGAATCGGAAGGGACTCAAACAAGCCTCTGAGCATATCAATTACACATCCTTGGTTATGGAAGCAAAGTAAACAACAACAAGAATATCAATAAGGGAAGAAGGGACTAAGGGAACTCTTGATATTTATAAAGCATAAAAGAGCCAAAATTCAAAGCATAAATACACCAATTGTTCCAACAACACCTCTAAACATAGATTGGAGCAGGGGCCAAGACACTCTCCGGGATCACCCTCAGAATGGCATATGTTAAACATTAAGAAGTCTTAGAAATAGCAAGAGAAAGTAGATAGTGTCCCTGAACTTGAGGACTCACCAAGATTTTCTTCGAATAATCTCACTAGCCATGGGAGGATTATTCAGAGGAGTTTTGGTACATACATGGTGATATCATGTAGGAAAAAGTATGCATTAGTACGTTTGAATGTATTAAGTATGTAAAATGCAACGCAACAACACATAAGCCAATGTAGTCCAAATGCATAGTAATAGGTAATAGATAAGCATAATCTCAATATGGCATACATGATCAATGCTCGAAATAAAATATGCTTGTAAATCATTAACCTTGCATAGAACATAATATATGTGTGGGAAAGGACCTCAACAGACAAAGAATAAGACCAAATGAGCTACAACTTAGAATCCTGATGATTACCCCTCACCAGTAAAGAGGTGGTCTACTTTTCAAGGTAAACCATACTTCACCTTGTGGGAACCCATCCCATTTCAGAGAAGTAACCTTCCTTACGGGAGCCCATTCCATGTTGGAAAGTATTTCATGAGAAACTTCACCTTACGGGAGCCCATCCCATTTCGGGAAGAATTTCAAGAGAAAGTGCACCAAATGAATCCACTGGCATAGCAAGGGTATAACATAATTATATATTGACACATAGTTCAAGAAATGAGATCAAACCCTCTATCCATCAGTGCTAAGTCTAGTCCCATGGAATACTTAGAATAATCATACTTTAATAACTTGCAATAAACATAGAATCATGACATGAGTAGGTCTTAAACATACTTGACCTCTAATGGTGAGCCTAACTTGAAACATAAGAATAGATCATTGTCAAACACTACCCTTGCATTAACATCAAAGGCTCACAAGAGGTAAAAATTTGAAAATAGGGCTTGACTTCATA
>JAABOM020080336.1:0-32202 GCA_011800125.2 Solanum clarkiae | reverse complement strand
TTAAAAATTAGTTTTTACTTAATTAATTGAGTTTTAAAACTGATTTTTGATTTTTGAATTTCCTTATTTTCTAAAAAAGCCATTTTTCGGCATAACAGACAGTCATTCGAAAAAACCCTAAGAATTTTGATCCGTGAATAGTCCAGAAAATCCTAACAAAGCGGTGAATAGTTCAAAAAAAAAAATCTTGCATAGGAGGAATCATCGAAAAAGAACCAAAAAATCTAGCAATCGAGAAAGAAAAACCAAGCAGCGAACAAAATCAGAGGGCAAGGGGCAACAATCACAAAGGGAAAAATCCTAGACTTTGTTCAATATTCAGCAATTTCTAGAGAGCAATCGGATTTCGGTTCGAATTGAAATTCGTAGTGGTGTAAGTTCGTCTTCGTCGAGCTTGTCGTCCTAGTTTCGCTGCCCCAAAAAAGGGGCCCAACTCTCTTCGAGTCAGCCCAATATAAGAAGCTGAAATACAGGTCTTGGAGACAAAAATTGGTCTTATACACTAATATACAGCATATATACACCAAGTGTATACATGCTAAAAGGGCTTAAAAGCCCCATTTCAGCAGGCAGCAACAGTTGAAAAAGATTTCTAAATGGGTTAGGCAGGCCCAAAATATAGGAGTTAGGGCAGGTGGAAGATTAGGCCTGCCAGACCCAATTTCTATTTTTAATCTTTCTCTTCTTTTGTGTTTGCCAATGTTGTTTGTGATATTTGTGATTGACACTAACTTTATTACATTTATTTGTATTATTGTTTGTTGTTAATTTACTTAAGTTCCCCAACATGTCAAACCATTTATGTTATTTTATTTTAATTTCATGTTATTTCGAAAAGATTTTTTTTTTCTAAAAAAAATGAAATAATAATAATAACAATAATAAAAAAAAGAATATAAAAGATAACACAATACAAAAATGTGATTTTGCCTTTTAATTTTTTCGAACTTAGTCAACTTTATTTCAAGTTTAGTCAATTTCTTTCAAAGGTAATCAATTTCTTTTAAATTTAGCCCATTTTTAAAATTTAGCCAATTCTTTCAAAATCAGTCAATGTTTTAAAACCAGTCAACTTTTAAAGTCAAATAAGAATTTTTCAAAGTCAGTTAAATTTCCTAATCACCGGATAACCACATTTAGCGGCCATTTCGAGTGCGTAAAACCTTCTCGAAGTGGAAATGTGAACCCGAACCTATTCTTTGAATTTTAAAAGATTTTTCTGTTAGGTTTTTTAAAATATTTATTGGTTTCCTAATTATCCTTAAAATTAGGTGGCGACTCTGTTTGTTTTCTTTTCGAATTTCGAGAATTGGTTTCACTTAAATTAATTGAGCTGAAATCGATTTTTTGATTTTCGAATTTTTTCTTCTTTTCAAAAAGCCATTTTTCGGCATAACAATATGTATTTAAAAGAAAAATAATATTTATTTTTTATACACTAATAATTTTTAGAGAAAATGCTTGATATACTTTTTAAATTTGTTGTTTAGAATTGACATATTCCTCGTTATAAAAACAGCTCACATATATTACCATCATTATAAAAATGACTCACATGTATTCTTTTCATCTAACATGAGTAAAAAATAATTTAAAAATCATCTGTTAAATTTTTTATTTTTGAAAAGTTCATGTAAAAGAATATATGATCTACTTCATATTTGAATTATTTTTTATTTCGTTGAACATCATCATTTGAGTTTCTTATTTTTATTTCATTTTTTCTCTTTTATTCTTTCATATAAAAATCTGAGAAATTACTCCCCACCCCCCTCCACAAGAGAGGAAGTACGATGAAAACAGAGAAAAAAACTTGAAACTAAAATGGTTATATTCTAGAGTATATTTTTTTCAACTACAATTTAGTTTACTTTTTGTATTTATAAAATAAATCTAATCATTAAAATAATAAATTTAAATTAGCCACTGAATTAAAAAAATAAAAGATATGTGTGACAAGGATTAAATATACATTTATATAGATTATTTTTTGTTATAAAAAAATTAACTTTAAGTAATTTTTATTTTACTTTTATTAGAAAAGGTTGTACGTAATAATATAAATATATATGAGTATTTTTTTGGTAAAACAAATATATTAGAATGTTTATGAAATAGTAGTAGCGTCTTTACCATTTAAACTTGCAAACATGGCTAGCTTATGAAAAACAGATAGGATTATTTGCTTAGCAGCTACCACTTCATCTTTATCTGTTATTAGGATAGAGGTTGTATTAGTAGTACCAAATGTGCTGCCTTCCCTGTTCCCTTGTTGAAGGTTACAATACATAGATATTTTACAAGTCTAATTATAACTGAATATTAACAACCCAATGAATCCCTGATCAATCAACTCATCTGTATTTAGTGCAATAAATGATCCATTCATATTTAGTTTGAAATCATTAGTAGATGAGGAGAACCAACGAATTAAAATATTTTTTTTCTTGATGATTCTTGGGGGTCGAATTTGAACAACTTATAATAGGTCAAGATAACAAATGAGTCGAGACTTAATCTAATTTATCAGAACTCTACGGACTCCGAACACCTAATGGAAAAAAAGTGATATATGAAGGTAGAATGTCACATCATGTTTGCGTGACTTGTGTTTTGCTATGATGAAAAATGTTATCCTCAACCAAAAAGTAACCTTTTCTCTTTTTAAAATTTTGTTACCTCAATATTAAGGAAATATTCTCCTTCAGGTTCAGATAAATGTGTTTTCACTGATTAAAATGAATAAAAAACACTTTTATCATTTATGAATAAACTTCATTTTTTTTTCTTATCCTTAAGAAATGTTTTCATAGTTTTATTTCATAAATAAGCTTATATATTTATTGAAAATTACAAAACTTGTTATCAAGTAGATCTTGCTGGTCGAAAACAAAATATTTTAATTCATTCATTACCATATTAATTTATTTTTCACATTGTACTTCACTTTCATTCTCTAAAATTGAACTAAAAAATATAAGTATTTCTTTATTTCTCTTATAATTCTTTTTATTCAATATAACTCATTATTATTTTTTACGACTAAGAATTTTATCAAAAAGAAAAAAGATTATTCAATCCTGTAATATTAAAAGAATATTTTATATTATTATTAAAAAGAATTTCTTTTTTGAGAAGTTTAGTAAGAGAACTTTGGATCCATCTCAATCTACAAAGCTCTTACTTTTTTTCTCAAAAACATTTGATTAACATTGTAGTTAAGTTTAAAAAACTAATTCTATTGATATTTTAAAGTAATTTTGTCTCGTAGAAACTTAATATTTTTTAAGTGAAATATCCATTGAAATATAATTTTTAATTCCTAGCTTTTTAACTTATAATATAAATATGTTTTTGTTCAAATATTAATAAATTCATGGTTGTGTGCCTATTTTTAACTCACTTCAATTGTAAAAGAAAAAATAATCTTAGTTTATCACTTCATTCACTTTTGCTTATTTACAAAAATTTTTACTTATTAATTTTAAAGAATAATTATTTTATTTTAATATTAGCCATTTATTTTCAAGTTCATTAAATTATACATGAATGTATATATTATATTAATTAAATGACAATCTATTCAATTTCATCGTAATTTGCTTAATTCGTAGCTTTTTTAATTCAACTCATTTCAATTCTAGTAATTTTCTTTACAATTTCTTTCAATTCTAGCCAATTACTTCACAACTTCTTTTAGTTTTAACCTAATTAAGTCAATTTGGCTTAATTTTAAACTTCTCAACTTAATTTCTATCCATTTTGGACCTGACCCAATTCGTAAGATCTAATTGTAGCTGTTGGTTTTCAATTCATTGGTATAGATCAAAACTTATATTTTAACACAAAAGGACCAAAGTCAATCATTTTTTCACTTTCCCCTCTTCTCAAACAGCTAGTGCCGCCAACCCTAATCCCTCACCAGCAACCACTGTTCTCCGGTGAACTCCACCGACGTGCCATCGTCCACCTTCTTCTCCAACCCGTTGCTCCCCATCTTGTTCCATCCTCTCCTCTCTTTCCCTCGTCTCTGTTCACAGCCCTCTGACCAGACCTAGACCCGTCAGAAAACCCCAAAACTCTGGCCAGCGAACCAATGAGCTCCGGTCAATTACAAACCGATAGAAAATGTCTCGAGTTTGGATGCATTATGAATTTTGGTTTGATTTTTTTTTTTTTTACATAATTGCATATTTTTATTGTTGTGAATTTGAAGTTACGGAGTTAGGCATAAGACATGGATTTAAATTGTTGAATTTTGATTAATACTCTTTTTGCTTAGTCTTATGCATGTGTAATCACTATTTCGCTATGATACGCTCAATTGAGCTGAATTTCTGTGAAATATGACCGTATGGTTGTAGTAGCTGATGTCTGATTTTGTTGATATTGGTGTATAATTTTGATGTGTTTTTATATATGATCGTGATTTCATTATTATGCTCAATTTTTTTCTGTTTAATTTTAATGGGTTCATTGGATAATTACTGATCTATTTTCTTTCCCATTAAAATCTGTAATTAGTTTACAATATACATAATTTTGATATGCTTTACTAATTTGTTGCTACCAATTGATTCATCTGCCCTTAATTAAATTTAGAGTGATTCTTGTTTTTCCTGTAATTTGGTTTGTGATTTCTTTCGTTCTTTACTTTATATCAGAATACTCTTTGTGTATTATTTACTGATTTTTTTAATGGTAAACTCTCTGCTGATTTTTCTTTTTTTATGGTAAAATCTTTACTGATTTTTCCTTTTAATTTGATTCCGCTTGATTAGTCAAGAAAAAGTTTTTATAATCACCTCTATCAGTTCTTCTCCTTAATCGGACTCCCCTTTATTCTATTACATAAACCAAAATATTTTTTCATTTTGGTGATTTCAATTCAGTAGAGAGAATACACACGTTTTTCACAATTGCAGACACTCACAAATTTTTCTCTTCCTCTCTCAAACTCACTTTCAAAACAAAAACAATAAAAATTTTTTTTAGCATACTGTCTTCTATTTCTCGGATTAACTATTCAGATTTTTGTTTCTAATCGGTTAATGACTTTATTTAACATGTTATTATTTTGTGAATATATTACTTTTCTTGTGTTCATTTTAGCAGGAATTGAGCTTTAAGTTCTAGAATGAAGAGTTTTTCATAGACGAGGACGGATCTAGAAGAAGTGGCTCGAAATTTTTTAATTATTATTACTTGTATTTTTTTTTCATGTTCTACCTATTTTATGGCTTGTATTATTTTAACTACATAATGATAATAAAATTGGGGACTATCGGGGAGGGGATATACGTGCTACTTGTTTATTTTATTTTTATTTTATTTGCCTATGTGTGTTGTGTGAATATGCTTGCATATATCATGTTAATGGCTAAAAATTAATTTTTTTAAAGCCTATTTTACTAAAGTTTGCATTTTAATTTTAAAAAAATTAAGATAGTATGATCGTTCTATTAAAATTCGTGCTTCTAGTTTTTTATGGTAATTTTATCATTTTTTGTTAATTGAATCATGCTTTACAAAGATTTTCAAGTATTGTTTAACATAGAAATCATGCTTATTGGTTTTAGCAATGTACTGTATTTACAAGTAAATTTTAACATATTTTATTGTTTGGAAATCCAGCTCATAAGGTTTTAAGTAAATTTTTAAGTTTTAAAAGAAATAATAAATTATGTTCTTGAGTGTTAGTGATTGTTTATAAGTTTTTCTCTCTTCAATAATTAGATATCATGCCTATAGGAATTTAAATAACCTTAGCATGTTATACGAATTATCCATAACTCGTTATTATATTATCGTGAATTTCAACAATATTTTTTCTTTAGAAATTAAGCCTAAGAGATTTTAATTAATATATTTTACAACAAGTTAGGTAATATGACTTAATCTTTAAATCAAGTGTTTCATTAATCATGTTTAACACTTAAACAAATGTTTTAGAATAAATTTAAGTAAATACTTTCGACAATCAAGAATTCTTTTATGTTACTTGAGTTGTTTTTACTTCTCTTCTTTATTTGCATACATATCCACAATCTTTGCATATTTGTGTTTTCGAAGGCGTATTCAAGACTTAAATTGCTAAATGTTCTTCCTCTCTATTTTGTATGACGTGAGTCTAATTAGGAAGCACTACATTCTCTTCAAGTCTAGAACTTACCAAAATTGGAAGTCTAATGCATCTTGGATCTTAGGATGGGATGTTAGGCACTTTAGGACTCGTTAGAATTTTTCATTTTTTAGTGCGCTTTAAGTTAAAAAATAAATCAACTTAGAAGGGGTAGGGGTATATAGGATCCTCGTACATGATGAATTAGACTCGAGGTTAAATAGGGCAAACCATGGTTTTTTCCTTAGGCTTGAATAAGCCATGCGAGCTAAATGATAATTTTGTCTTCCGAAATAAAAGCTGAGTAAACTGATCCGAGTGGAATAAGATTTGCTTAGTCTAGTATTTAAATTGCTTGGGGTAGTTAGGTTTACTTTTTATTGTGTACTTGCTTACTTGTTTAATTTCTTAGAGTTAATTAGGATAATTTTTTGAAAGTAAGAAACCTCTATTTGTTAACCCCCACATAAATGAGAGATACGGCTAGGACCCGCACTTATAGACTTCGAGGGGTGTTTAACACTTTCCCTCCGAGGTAACTTGAACCCTTACCTGTTCTCTGGTGACTTGACTCGTAGAGTTTAATTTAGACTTAGAATGGTGTCCTAATGTACCTCAATTCATTAGGTGGCGACTCTTCTTTATTTTCAAACCCCAAAAGAGTCATTACCACGACGTCGTTCAGGTTCTCATTTTTTCGTGAGAAAAAATGGAGCGCGATAGAATGACGACTCCGCTGGGATGTTAGGTTCTAATCATTGCATGTCTTGTTTTTATGTGAGTTTTACTTTTGTCAATCCCTTCCCTTTATCCCTTTTATTTACTTTCCTTAAATTGCTTTATTTTCCTTATTTGTTATTGCTATTATTCCTTGTTGTGAAACGATGAAGAATATAGTAAAACTAAGAAGGAGTATAAAGAGAAAATATAGTGATATTTCTTATTCACTCTTGTTACTTTTTTTTCTCACTTGTGCAATTTGTTACAAGAAAAGGGGACATTTATACTTGTGAATATATGGTTATTTATGATTTTCTTATTGTCATGAATACACTTTGTATACCAAGTATAATACATGGATAAATAAGTTACAACATGTACTAAAATTAGTGTAAATGCATCTTACACATATGTGTATTAAGTGTATATTTATGTTGTCATAAATTATATTATATGGACAAAGAAAATATTTATTTGGACATCCATTTTACAACACTCCCCCTTGGATGTTCATGCAATAATACGCTTTGTTTGCTGCCTCATTAAAAACCTTACCAGAAAAATCAGTGGGATAAAACCTTGGTTAAGGAAAAAAGAGTGCAGCGCGTATTTGCTCCCCCTGATGAAAATATCATTTAATATCTCGAAGACGACGCATCCCAATCTTGTATCTCAGCTTTTTAGAAGTTGAAGTTGGCAATGCTTTGATGAACATATCTGCTAAATTATCACTGGAACGACTTTGTTGAACATCTATTTCACATTTCTTTTGAAGATTATGAGTGAAAAAGAATTTTGGCGAAATATATTTTGTCCTAGCTCCTTTGATGTATCCTTCTCGTAGTTGAGCTATATATGTAGCGTTGTTTTCATATAATATTGTTGAAATATCCTTTTTCAAAGGAAGGCCACACGTTTCCATGTTGTGTTGAGTTATTGATCTTAACCAAACATATTTTCGACTAGCTTTATGGATAGCCATTATTTCTGCATGATTTGAAAAAGTAACGACCACAGTTTGTTTTGTTAAACGCCATGATATGATTGTACCTCCACATGTAAATAAATAACATGCCTGTGATCACCCTTCATATGGATCAGATAAGTATCCTACATCTGCATAACCAATTAGTTGCGAATTGGACTCTTTCAAATAAAATATCCCTTGAAGATATCTTAATATATGTTTAATGCCATTCCAGTGTCTCCGTGTTGAAGAGGAACTAAATCTTGCTAATAAATTTACAGAAAATGATATATCTGGCTGAGAATTATTGGCAAGGTATATTTAATGCACCAAATGCACTAAGAGATGGTACTTTAGCACGAATTAGCTTTTCCTCATTTTCATAAGGCCAGAATAGATCTTGATTAATATCTAGTGATCTCACAATCATTGGGGTACTTAATGGATGTGCTTTATCCATATAAAATCTTTTAAAAGATTTTCAATATATATTGATTGATGAATAAATATACCATTTGTAAAATGCTCAATTTGTAGACCAAGACAAAATTTGGTCTTTCCAAGGTCTTTCATTTCAAATTCCTTTTTCAGACATTCTACTGCCTTTGAAATTTCTTCACGAGTTCCAATAATATTCAAATCATCAACATATACAACTATTCTAGTAAATTTTGATCCAGACCTTTTAATAAATACACAAGGACCAGTTGGGTCATTTTTATACCCTTCTTTCAATAGGTATTCGCTAAGGTAATTATACCACATGCGACATGATTGCTTTAATCCATATAAAGACTTTTGAAGATTTATTGAAAACTTTTCCCAGGAATCTTTATATATTTCAGGTATTTTGAATCCTTCTGGGATTTTCATAAGTATGTCATTGTCTAATGAGCCATATAAATATGTTGTAACGTCATCCATCAGATGCATATCAAGTTTTTCATGAACTGCCAGATTTATAAGATATCTTAAGGTAATTGCATCCACCACAGGAGTATGTCTCTATATAATCAATGCCAGGTCTTTGCAAAAATTATTATGCCAAAAGTCGTGCTTTATATCTTATGACTTCATTTTTTATTCAAGATCCTCATTTTGTTGCATTATTTTAATAGCAACATTATAAGCAAAATTATTATCGACAATTATATTATTTCGATTCCTTATTTTCCACGATGAGATATAGTTTATTGAGATCTCTTCATTATTTTCAGGCGCCTGAACCTTCTCTAAGGTTTTATCAATTATTATGTCTCCTTGTTCCCCTTGAGCAAGTTCTTTTATATTATGACCATCTTGATTATTTACTCCTTTACTTTTTCAATGATTTTTATCCTCGGAATTGATTGGCCTACCACCTCTCTTTCACGACCCAAGCCTAGGGCCTAGACGTGATACGGTGAATAGGGAACCCGAAGGAACCCCAAACAAGCCTTTTAACTTATCACTGCACATCATTGGTCGCGAAAGTATACAAAAGACATAAGGCATGAGAATAGGGGCAAAGGGGCTAAGGGGAAAGCTTGGATAACATCATAAACAATAGAGAAAGAGTCAAGCTCATATCATAGATACATAACATGTCCAACAAACACCTCTAATACACAGATAAGAGTGAGGGCCAAGACAAAGCAACCGGGCTCACCCTCATAGTCAAAATGGAACATAAAGAAGAATATTTCAGTACATAATACAAACAACATAGACTAAGGTTCCCGAGATGGAGGACTCAATAACTAGCTTGAGTAGTATCAAACTAGCCACGTGGAGGAGGAGAAGGATCAACTTGGGAGCCGGTTCCTACATGGTGATATCATGTAGGAAAGAGTATGCGTGAGTACGTTTGAATGTACTAAGTATGTAGGATACAATGCAACAAGAGATAGACATCATAATCAAAATACATACAATAGGCAACAGGCATAATATATCAATATGTCATGTATGATCAATGCATAAGGAAAACATGCTTAACTCACGCTTATATAGGATATCATATGTATAGAAGAGACCAAGCTAGATTTCCAAAGTACAAAGTCCTTGGTTGGTTAGTGATGATTTCACCCATCACCCTAGTGTGTGCGGTACAAACCCCTCATCTAGGTTAGTGATGATCGCACGCATCACCCTGGTGTGTAAGGTACTAACCCCTCATCTAGTTTAGTGATTATCGCACCCATCACCCTAGTTTCTGAGGTACAAACCCCTCATTTCGGTTAGTGTCAATCTCACCTACCACCCTGGTGTTTGAGATATTAACCCCTCAACTAGGTTACTCGGATCAGGCATAGTCTAATACAATACTTTACATAGAGTATATCATATATATAAGTTGATTTCATCATCATATAGTCAATTATATCATAGCTCATGCTTTATACCTTCAACTTCTCAAAAAACCACATCCGGACATTTTATCAAACATTTAGATGGTACATAATCCTAATATAAAACCATGAAATATAGAGATGAAATCATTCAATAAAATCTATTGTAAAACTACCAATCAACACCTTGTAACACCCTCAAGTAACATACATCAAAACCCCTCCTCAAATCTTACAATAAATCAAAGATTTATAACTCAAGACATAGCAAAATAGTCACAATTTCACATATCTTTAACATAGTGTGTAGTGAATTTCATAATAAGCAAGACTCATTTGTAAATCAATTTTAAATCACGAAATTTGAATAAAAGAAGGCTTGGGTATCATGGGTGAAAGGAACCCATGAAAGAAACCTACATACCTTAGACTTTAAGTTCCTTGAAATTGAGTTGAGAAAGAATGGAAGGTTGGAAGTGGGTCTTGGAATCTAAACTTGTTTTGGGTTTCCTTGAAATTGGTACTGGGGTCTTGGTGGAGGCTCTTGAGAGAATTGAGAGTGCATTTGAGATGAGAGTAGTGAGTTTGATCCTTTGGAATAGTGTTTAGGTCTTTTAGGAAGGTTAAGATAGCATTGGAAGTCTAAAAACGACATTAGAGTAATTAAAATTTACAAAGATACCATTAGTGAAAGGATGGAAAAATTGGCAAAGTATTGTCTCACTGGAGACTTGAATGGTTGTTTGGCACTCCACGGGTCATGTGTAGTGCCCATGTCAAGTGCTTTGGAAAAAAAATGGAAGTTGGGAAAACTTGGAAAAATTGACGTCTCGTCACTTTGATGGACCACCTCATGGGCCATGTGATACTTCATGGTCTGTTTGATGGTCTGTTTCACCACACATGGTTGCAAAAAATGAGGCCAGACCACCTCACACCCAGGACCCACAAGCTGTCCCCCTTTAAGCGACCCGTCAAGGTTGCCCGTGGCACCACCCTTAGCCACATTTTCCCTATTCCCAACAAGCCTCCTTGACATACCTTGTGACCCCTCCACACAGTTAGTGGCAAGCCACACGGCCTGTGCCACTAGCCTTGTCACCTTCCTTAGGCCAAAAATGGCCCTTTCCAATCCCAAGTGATCCAGATGGTCCATCCAAGGGAACACTGGCCGTCAAGCTACCCGTGTGACAACACTACATGGGAGGGCCTCACGAAAACGATCATTACTCCTTCATCCGACCTCGGAATGTGTAGTGCCCGTGTCAAGTGCTTTGGGAAAAAATGGAAGTTGGGAAAACTTGGAAAAGTTGACATCTCGTCACTTTGATGGACCACCTCATGGGCCAGGTGATACTTCATGGTTTGTTTGATGGTCTGTTGCACCACACTTGGTTGCAAAAAATGAGGCCAGACCACCTCACACCCATGACCCACAAGCCGTCCCCCTTCAAGCGACCCGTCAAGGTTGCCCGTGGCACCACCCTTAGCCATATTTTCCCCATGCCCAACAAGCCTCCTTGACATACCTTGTGACCCCTCCACACAGTTAGTGGCAAGCTACACGGCTTGTGCCACTAGCGTTGTCACCTTCCTTAGGCTAAAAATGGCCCTTTCCAATCCCAGGTGATCCAGATGGTCCATCCAAGGGCACACTGGCCGTCAAGCTACCCGTGTGACAACACTGCATGGGAGGGTCTCACGAAAACGATCATTACTCCTTCATCCGGCCTTGGAATGATGTGAAACCAAGTGCTTGCAGAACTAACTCAAAGGGCTTTCATTTGACATGTCGTGGGCCACCTAGTTTCAAATGTGCTAAATGTTATGCTAGTTTAAAGTTGACCCTTGCATAAACATCACCCAAAACTCAACTTATAGGGAAGTCTTGAACTCATTTAGGTACTAAGAGTTAACCATGAAACTAATACGCCCCCAACATAACCAATGAGGCTTGAAACATGGATATGTAAGAGCATAAAGTTACGGGGTGTCACGATATCTCCCCCTTGGGAATATTCATCCTCGAATGTCAAAGAAACGTATACAAGGAAGGTAGCCATGAAGATTTTAACCTAACATGGATGCAACAAATGTATCTAAACATGATTTTCAAAAGTCTCAATATGAACATCAAAAATTACCATAAACCTTACCCATATAAGCATGAATGCATGCAATGGCTTAGGGTCAAAACTTAAGACTTGAAAGCACATATGGGACTTAGAATTAGTACCTTAGGCTTGAGTCGAGTGGAAAAGATAAGGATATCGCTTTTGCATGTCCGGTTCGGCCTCCCATGTAGCACTTTCAACTTGTTGGTTCCTCCAAAGGACCTTAACGGATGTCACCTCCTTGTTCCCCAATCTCTTCATATGCCTATCCAAAATCCAAACCGGAACCTCCTCATAAGTCAAGTTATCCTCAATAATACCCATCACATCAAGAGGCATAATAACATTAGGATCACCAATATATTTTTTCAACATAGAGACGTAGAACACCAGATGAACCAAATTCATTTCATTGGGCAACTTTAACTCATAAGCTACCTTGCCAACCCTTTTCATCACCTTATAAGTACCAACATATCTACGACTCAACTTCCCCTTTTTACAAAAACGGACAGCACCTTTCATTGGAGAAACTTTCAAATAGACCCAATCACCCACTTTGAACTTAAGGTATCTTCTTCTCACATCGGCATAAAAGTTTTGACGAATTTGGGTTGTTTTCAAACTCTCCCTAATCATCCTAACCTTCTCAAGATCCTTCATAACCAAATCCAATCCCAATAAATTCACCTCTCCAACCTCAAACCAACCCACCAATGATCTACAACGCCTCCCACAAAGAGCCTCAAAAGGAGCCATACCGATGCTAGAGTGATAGCTATTGTTGTAGGCAAACTCAATCAATGGAAGATGATCATCACAACTACCCTTAAGCTATAAGACACAAGTCATAAGCATATCCTCAAGTGTTTGGATGGTTCTTTTGTCTTGGTCATCCGTTTGAGGGTGAAAGGTCATGCTAAGGTGGCCTTTTGTACCAAGACCCCTTTGAAAAAACCTCTAAAAGTGTGAAGTAAATTGAGCACCACAATCCGATATGATAGACAAAGGAACCCCATGTAACCTCACTAACTCATGGATGTACAACCTAGTATACTCTTCAACCCCATATATAGTCTTAACCAGTAGAATGTGAGCCAATTTTGTCATCCTATCAACCACAACCCAAATGGAATCAAAACCTCTTCTAGTCTTGGGCATCCCAACCATAAAATCCATATTAATCACCTCCCACTTCCAAGTAGGAATCTCTACGACTTGGGTTAGGCCACCCGGCCTTTGATGTTCAGCTTTGACTTATTGACAACTATAGCAACTGGAAAAAACTTTGGCAATATCCCTCTTCACGCCTCCCCACCAATACACATCCTTCAAGTCTCTATACATTTTGATGGAACCAACGTGGATAGAATAAGAAGAATTATGGGCCTCATCAAGAATTTTCTCCCTTAAACCATCAATACAAGGTACACACAATCTACCTTAGTACCTAAGGTACTATCTTCCCCTTAGGAGAAAACCTCTACTTTGCCCTCTTTCACAAAGGCCTTCAATTCAAGGAGGAGTCAAGATCTTATTTTTCTATCACCTCATCAACCAAAGAAGATTTGAAACCATCAACAACAACCACACCATTACCTTCTTCTTCCAACCTTACCCCTAATCTAGTCTATCGCTGCACCTCCCTAGCCATCTCTCTATCACCACCATCAACATGAGCTAGGCTACCCATAGACACCTGACTCAAAGCATCCGCCACAACATTTGCCTTCTCGGGATAGTAATGCACACTCATGTCATAGTCCTTAAAAAGTTCTAGCCACCTTCTTTGTCTCAAGTTGAGATCTTTTTGAGTGAATGTTGGAGGCTCTTATGATCGGTGAACACATCAACATGCACCCCATATAAATAATGATGCCAAATCTTTAATGCAAACACCATGGCGGCCAATTCAAGATCATGGGTAGGGTAGTTCTTTTCATGCACCTTGAGTTAACTAGAAGCGAAGGCTATGACCTTACCATTTTGCATTAGCATACAAACCAAACCCACTCTAGAAGCATCACAATACACAAAATATCCCTCAAGCCCATCTGGTAGTGACAATATTGGAGCGGACATAAGCTTATATTTCAATGTTTGGAAGCTTCTATCACATTCATCTATCCACACAAACTTAACCTTCTTTTGAGTCAATTTTGTCATAGAAGAAGCAATGGAGGAGAACCCATTCACAAACCTTCTATAGTAACCTACAAGGCCCAAGAAACTCCTAATGCCCGACGGGGTCAATGGCCTAGACCAATTTCTAATCACATCGGTCTTGTTAGGAATTACCTTAATACTATCCCCCGACACCATATGACCCAAGACTGTAACCTCCTTCAACCAAAATTCATACTTTTTATATTTAGAATACAATTTCTCCTCTCTTAACCTTTGCAACACAACCCTCAAATTACCCATATGCTCCTCCCTACTATGTGAATAGATCAAAATATCATCAATGAAGACCACAACAAAGGAATCAAGGTAGGGTTTGAAGACCCTATTCATTAGGTCCATGAAGATGGCCGGTGCATTAGTCCACCCAAAAGACATCACCACAAGTTCATAATGCTCATATCTACTCCGGAAGGTCGCCTTGGTAATATCACATTCCCTTACCCTCACTTGATGATACCCAGACCGAAGATCAATCTTAGAAAAAAAGCTATCCCCTTGCATTTGATCAAACAAGTCATCAATCCTTGGAAAAGGATACATATTCTTTATAGTGACCCCATTGAGTTGTCGATAGTCAATGTACATTCTAAGTGACCCATCTTTCTTCTTTACAAACAACACCGGTGCAGCCCAAGATGATTGGTTAGGCATAATAAATCCCTTCTCCAAAAAATCTTTCAATTGCTCCTTTAACACCTTCAACTTCACCGGGGCCATATTGTAAGGGGGGATAGAAATAGGTTGAGTATCGGAAAGGAGATCTATACCAAAATCTATCTCCCTTTCGGGATGGACATCGGGAAGGTCATTTGGGAAGATATCAAGAAACTAATTTACAATCGGAAATAACTCTATAGAAAGGGCTTTGGACTCCACATCTTTAACCCTCACAAGATGATACAAACACCCCTTAGAAATCAACTTACGAGCTTTAATGCAAGAGATGAACCTACCCTTTACCACCACATCATGACTCTCCCACTCAAGGATGGATTCATTTGGGAAGTGAAACTTGACCCTACTGGTTCTACAATCAATAGAAGCATAGTAGGCATGCAACTAATCCATCCCAAGAATGACATAGAAATCTACCATATCTAATTCAATAAGATAACAAGGCATCAACTTATGCAAAATGGAAATAGGACAACTTCTATAAACTTTCCTAGCAACAATAGAGGCATTAATAGGAGTAGACACTTCATATGACTCATGCAACAACTCAGGGTCAACATGGAACTTTTTAACAACAAAAGGGTTAACAAAGGAAAGAGTGGCACCAGGATCAATCAAAGCATGTACATCAAAGTCAAAGATTTTCAACATACCGGTAACAACATTGGGAACCTCACCAATCCCTTACCTCTTATGAATAGAACAAAACCAATTATGCCTTGGGGCACCACCTTGAGGACCACCTCTACCCAATGGAACCGCATTTGCACCCGGGCCTTTGCCACGGTTTCTTGGACAATCCATCTTCTTGTGAATAAGCTCCCCAAATTCATATCATGCATTAGAACCCTTCAAACATAGGCCCCTATGACCCACTCCACATTTAGGACACACACCATGAGGTGCCACACCACCAACACCTTGAGGCCTAAGGAGGTCATTGGCAAACCCCCTATAAGTAGCATGATGAGACCTTTGGCCTTAACGAAATCTAGTACCCTTTTGGAATTTACCCTCGAACTGAGCTCTCTTAGCCTCATGCCCATTTCTCTTCCTCAACTTTTCTTCCTCCATTTGATTGGCATATATCATCAACTGATACAAGTCCATGTTACTAATTAGCATGGCGGACCGGCATTCTTCACTCAGCAAGTCAGAGACCCCCATCCCAAATATATTCATCCTAGATCTAGGATCGGCCACCAAATGATAAACATACTTTGAAAGTTGATTAAACTTGAGGGCATACTCCCTCACACTCATAGCACCTTGTTTCAAGTTCATAAACTCCACCAACTTAGCTTCCCTAAATCAAGAGGCAAAAAGCGATTAAGGAAAGCCGATTTGAACTCCTCCCAAAGCACCACATTACCAATTCCCCTCTCACCCTTCCATTGGTCATACCATATTTGGGCTACCCCTTTGAGTTGGTACGCTGCCAACTCTTCCTTCTCATTTGGCCGAACACCCAGGATAGTCAAGATCTTGTAGACCTCATCAATGAACTCTTGTTGATCTTCATCCACCTTTAACCCATAGGATACTGGAGGATTCATCCTCATGAAGTCTCTTACCCTAGCTCCCGGGGTAGTAGCATGAGGGGCTTGGGCCCCTTGGTTGACTTGGTTAGCCACAACTTGGTCAAGCATAGTGAGAGCATCCCAAAGCTCACCATTGGTAGGTTGCTCCTCGGGAGTTTGGGCCCTTCTTCCTCGAGCGTTACACATGATCTAGCATACCAAAGAATAATTGTTAGTGGGGAGGGAGGAAACTTACCACAACTCTATAGCATGACTTAGAACATGAAGAATGGAAACATTTCCTAAAACATCTCATAGCCTCCCATTCGTACTCATGGCGTTCTTCACAACCATTAATAGGAATCTAATTAATGCAGTGTGTTGGACTCCAAGGATCTATCAAGCTAGTGCTCTAATACAAAGTTTGTCATGACCCAATCCTAGGGCCTAGTCGTGACCGATAAATGGGGAACCCGAAGGAACCCCAAACAAGCCTCTTAGCATATCATTACAATCCTTGGTCGCGGAAGCAATTAAATAGCGTTGAAGAATAGAAGTAAGGGCAAAGGGACTAAGAGAGAACTTTCATAATATAAAAATCAAGAGACAAGAGAGTCAAGGCTCATAGCATAAGTACACATCATGTTCAACAACACCTGTACTACATAGATACTTAGCGGGAGCCAAGATAAGTAATCGGGCTCACCCTCATAATCAAAGCATATATCAAAGGAAAAGAGTCTTAATACATAGCATAAGATAGCAGACATTGCCTCATTGCCGCAGAATGGAGGACTCACCAACTATCTTGAATAGACACCACTAGCCACGTGGAGGAGGATGATGACCAAATGGAGCTTCTATTCCTACATGGTAACATCATGTAGGTATAGAGTATACTTTAGTATGTTTGAATGTACTAAGTATGTAGGATGCAATGCAACAAAAGATAGGCAACATAATTGAAATGCATAATCATGAGTAATAGATAGCATAATAGCAATATGATAGGTATAAATGATACTTGAAAGACATGCTTATATAGAATATATTACATATATAAGAAGAAACCATCATCATAGACCAAGCATACTAGTAACCAGAATCCAAGCTTAGCACCCCCTTGGAGGGTGATCAAGGTATACACCCCTCAATCAGTAGATGGACATCACACCTTCCATTATAGTGGTCAAGCAATCAACCCTTTAACAAGGTTAATAGACTTCACACCCTCCATCATAGTGGTCAAGGTATCAACCCCTTAACATAGTTAATGGACTTCACACCCTCCATCATAGTGATCAAGGTATCAACCCCTTAACATGGTTAATGGACTGCACACCCTCAATCATAGTGGTCAAGGTATCAACCCCTTAACATTGTTAATGGACTTCACACCCTCCATCATAGCAGCCGAGAAAAGCACCCCCTCAATAAGGTGTGGTCAACATGCAACCCTAGGGACACTTTTAAAGAAATCATCATAACGTTACATTACTTTCATCACTATTAGGTCATATATCTCATATGCCAAGCATTAGGCCTTTAACAAATCAAGAATCAATAACCGAATATTTTATCAAACATTTGGCGGGTTCATATTACTAGTATAAAACCATGCAATTCAAGAGTGAAATCATGCTAGAAAATTCAGTGTAAAATCATCAATAGATACTTGGTAACCCCTAAAGTAATATACATCAAAACCCTTCATCAAATCTCACAATAGATCTTAGATTTGTAGATCAAAACATAATAAAACAATATAATTTCATGAAACCCTAACATAGTGTGCTGTGAAATTCATAATAAGTTAGACCCATGAGTAAATCAACTTTAAATCATGCAATTTTAGGTAAAATAAAGCTTGTGCATCATGGCTGAAAGGAACCCACGAAAGAAACCCACATACCTTAACTTTGAAGAATCCTAGAAGAAAATCGGAGATGGAGGCTTGAAGATTGAATGAGAACCTTAAGATCCGGACGAGTTTTGGGACTTTAAATTTAGAGATGAAATATTGTCTAAGTGTTTGAGAGAGTATTTGTGAATGTCTTGAATAATATAAGGGTGAAATAAGGCTAAGTATAGGTATTTTCACGCATGGGAGCACTTAGGCCCAAGACCAAAAAGTCTTGGGTCGAGAAAAAAATTGGACTAAAAATACACAGTGGCGCGTTGCCCAGCAACGTGGTTTGCTCACTGGAAATTGCTCTCTTGGAAAATTGAAATTGTGATTCGTTCACTCTAAAATTTGGATTAGACCCATTCCCCACTAAATTTTGCCCCCTGAACAAGAATATGAAATTAAATTTTCGAATTAACACACGAATTTTGAGATATATGAAAATTACAATTTTGAGTACTTCCGAGACACGTTTTCGGGCACTTTTGGGGTCGTTTCAATATCTTCCTCTTGGGAACATTTGTCCCTGAATGTCAAAGAAAGGTATATAAGAGATGTAAACAATATAATTTCATCCTACAAAAGGATGCAACAATGCACTTAAACATCATTTCAAAATTCTCAATATAAGTGTAAAATCATCATGAATTTGTCAATTTAAATATGAATGCATGTAATGATATGAGGGTTGAACTTAAGACTTGAAATCACATGAAGGTATCAGTTGCTATCTTGGGCTTGAATAGAGTTAAAGAGGTACATATATTGCTTCTCCATGCCCGCTCCGGCTTCACGAGAGAAACTACCGACTAGATGATTCTTCCAGAAAAAGGGCCTTGATGAACACTAAATCCTTATTAATCAACTTCTCCACCCTTCCATCCAATACCTCCACTAGGACCTTCTCCTAGGTCAACTTATTCTCCACAACACCCATAACCTCAAAGAGTTCTAAGCACTAGAGTCACAAACATATCCCCTCAACCTAGAAGAATGCAGAACCAGACGAACCATATCCACATCCCTAGGAAATTCTAATCCTTATGTAACCTTACCAATTTCTCCTCCAAACCCTATAAGGACCTATAAATCTTAACCCAATTGCGAACCTTAAACACACATAGTCCACTTAGTACCATAACCCACTATCTCCCCCTTGGGAGACAACCTCCACTCTACCATCTTTCACCAAAAACCTCCAACTCTAATAAGGTGGAATCAAGGCCTTGCTTAATCTAGACCTCTTCAACCAAGGAAGATTTGTAACCATTAAGAATAATACACCACCATGTTCAACTTCCTCCAACCTAACCCCCGATCAAACCAACCAATGGACCACTCAAGTCACCCCTTTGCCACCATCATCAACATATGCTAGGCCACTTAGAGCATTGACCACAATATTAACCTTACCGGGGAAACATAATGCACACACACCATCATTCTTAAGGAGTTCTAACCACCTTTTTGTTATTCTCAACTCACATCTATCATATTTAGCAAGCACTCTCTCATCTCCTCCCAAGACCTACAACACCATCCCAATGACTTACAAGCTTTAACTAAATCAATACTCCATCACTAGAGGCCATGACAAACATGCCAAGGTAGGGTTTTGAGACCCTATTAACAACTCCACAACACTCAAAATGCTCTCTCCTAGTCCAGAGGACACCCAGGGGCATCACTTATCCTCATTCTCACTTAGGGACAACACTCAAGCCACAAATCAATCTTACAGAAGTGACTAGCCCATTGTAGTTGACCAAATAGATCATTCCTCCTTAACCATCATATTACAACCTTATGAGTCCTACACTCATTGGAAACATGATATGTATGTAACCAAACCACACCAAGACCTCCAACCCATCAAACCAAATCCAACCAAAATCATAAGACAAGACTTTATGCAATAAGAACATGGAGCAAACCTTATAAGCCTTTCTAGCACCAATAGACTCATATAGCCAAATCTTGCTAGTAACAAAAGGAACAATGAAAGAAATAGAGACCCTTGAAACCATCAAAGCATGCACAATAAAATCAAGAAGAACCTTCAACTTACTAGTAGCATCATCAGGCACCTCATCCCCTCCTTTCCTTCTTTGAAGAGCGTAGAACCGATTAAGTCTTGGAGTACCTCCTTGATCAATATCACCTCCTTTTCCCTTGTTGCGCCTAAGACAGCAATCTATTATTTTCTGACCCATCTCCCCACAACTATAACAAGCATTGGTCTTCTTTAAACATGGGCAATCATGGCATCTACCATATTTTGGGCACCTAGCATAGCGTACCACACCACTACGACCTTTGGAACTTTAGAAGTTTCCTTCATATGGATTTGTCCCGCTTAATGACTTATACCAAACAATTGGAGGAGGGAAAGATGAGAAAGAGAAGGGGGAAGGAGGCCAAGACGATACCACACCACCACGATATTTGGGACTTTGAAAGTTTCCTTCACCATGGGCCCTCTTGGCCTGCTTCCGCCTTCTCTTTCTCATCTTTTCCTCCTCCAGTTGTTCGGCATAAGTCATCAAGCGGGAGAAATCCATGTCACTAATCAACATAGCGGACTAGCACTCTTCGTTCACCAAATCGGATACACCCATTACAAACTTATTCATCCTAAACCTTGGATCGGCCACCAATTGGGGGAGCATATTTTGAGAGTTGGTTGAACTTGTGGGCATACTCCCTCACACTCATAGATTCTTGATTCAAATTCATGAACTCCATCATCTTCGCCTCCCTAAGCTCAAGAGGGAAGAACCGGTTAAGAAAGGCTATCTTAAACTCTTCCCATAGCACCACATTATTTTTCCCCTCTGTTCCTTCCATTGAGTAAACCATATTTGTGCCACCCCCTTAAGTTGGTAAGCCGCCAACTCCGCCTTCTCTTCCAATCTCACACCCATGATAGCCAACACTTTATAAACCTCATCAATGAACTCTTGAGGGTCCTCATCCATTTTAAAATCATAGAAATCTAGTAGGTTCATCCTCATGAAGTCCCTCACCCTAGATGTCGGAGTAGAAGCTTGAGGGGCTTGGGCCCCTTGGTTGATTTAGTTGGACACTGCTTCGGATAGCATGGTAAGAGCATCCAAAAGTTCTTCATGAACCATTCCTCGATCTTGAGGATCTTGAGGAGCAGGAGGAGTCGCTTACTCCTCAGGTGTAAGGGCTCTTATTTCTCTTGTGTTAGCCATGATCTAGCATAGCAAAGAACAATCATTGGGGGGGGGGGAACCTTACCTCAACTCTATAGCACGACATTGACCATGAAGAAGGAAAACATTTCCTAAAATGCCTTATAGCCTCTCACTCATAGTTGTGGTGCAAGACACAACCATGAATGATATTCTAATGATGCAGTGTGTTGGATGCTGAGTATCTAACAACCTAGTGCTTTGATACTATCTTTGTCACGACTGAACCTAGGGCCTATTTGTGACGACGAATGGGGAATCCGAAGGAACCCCAAACAAGCCTCTTAACATATCATTACACATCCTTGGTCACGGAAGCAATTAAGTAGTACTGAAGAATAGAAGTAAGGGAAAAGGGACTAAGGGAGAACTTTCATAATATAAAAATCAAGAGATAAGACAATCAAGGCTCATAGCGTAAGTACACATCATGTCCAACAACACCTCTACTACATAGATACTTAGCAGGGACCAAGATAAGCAACCGAGGTCACCCTCATAATCAAAGCATTCATCAAAGGAAAAGAGCCTCAATAAATAGCGTAAGATCAAAGACATTCTCCTCGAGATGGAAGACTCACCAACTAACTTGAATAGATACCACTAGCCACGTGGAGGAGAAAGATCTTCAAATGGAGCTTCGGTTCCTACATGTAATGTCATGTAGGCATAGAGTATGCGTTAGTATGTTTGAATGTACTGAGTATGTAGGATATAATGCAATAAGATATAGGCAACATAATAAAAACGCATAATCATGAGTAGTAAATAACATAATAGTAATATGACAGGTATGAATGATGCTTGAAGTAAAATATGCTCATATAGAACATATTACATATATAAGAAGAGACCATCATCATAGACCAAGCATACTAGTACTCAGAATCCAAGTCTTAGCACCCCCTTGGAGGGTGATCAAGGTATATAGCCCTTAATCGGTAGATGGACATCACGCTCTCCATCATAGTGGTCAAGGTGTCAACCCCTTAACATGGTTAATGGACTTCACACCCTTTATCATAGTGGTCAAGGTATCAACCCTTTAACAAGGTTAATGGACTTCACACCCTTCATCATAGTGGTTAAGGTATCAACCACTTAACGTGGTTAATGGACTTCACACCCTCCATCATAGTAGTCGAGGCAAGCACCCTCTTAACAAGGTGTGGTCAACATGCAACCCTAGGGACACTTTTCAAGAAATCATCATAATATTACATCACATTCATCACCATTAGGTCATATATCTCCTATGCTAAGTATTAGGACTTCAACAACTCAAGAATCAATAACCGTACATTTTATCAAATATTTGGCGAGTGCATAGTACTAGTATAAAATCATACAATTCAAGAGTGAAATCATGCTAGAAAATTCAATGTAAAACCATCAATAGATACTTGGTAACCCCCTCAAGCAATATACATCAAAATCCTTCATCAAGTCTCACAATAGATCTTAGATTCACAACTCAAAACATGCTAAAACAATCATAATTTCATGAAACTCCAACATAGTGTGCAGTGAAATTCATAATAATTAAGACCTATGAGTAAATAAACTTTAAATGATGCAATTTTAGGTAAAAAAAATATGGGCACCGTGGGTGAAAAAAACCTACGAAAGAAACTCACATACCTTGACTTTGGAGAATCTTTGAAGAAGATTGGAGATGGAGACTTGAAACTTGAATGAGAACCTTAAGATTCGGATGAGTTTTGAGACTTAAAATTTGGAGATGAAATATTGTCTAAGTGATTGAGAGAGTATTTGAGAATATTTTGAATGATATCAGGGTGAAATAAGGCTAAGTATAAGTATTTTCATGCATGGGAGCACTTAGGCCCAAGACCTAAAAGTCTTGGGCTGAGATAAAAAAATCTAGACAGAAAATACACACTAGCGCGTCACGCCAGCAAGCGGTTTGCTCACTAAAATTGCTTTCTTAGAAAATTGAAATTGTGATTTTTTCGCTCTAAAATTCTGGTTAGCGCCATTCCCCACTTAATTTTGCCCCCTGAACAAGAATATAAAGTTGGATTTTCGAATTAAAGCATGAACTTTGAGATATATAGAAATGACGATTCTAGACACTTTTGAGGCATATTTTCGGGCACTTTTTGGATCATTTCACCATTGCCTCCATTAGATATTAGGAGCTATTTGGGTTTAGAGGGTTACTATCGGAGGTTTGTGAGTGGGTTCTCTTCTTTTGCTTCTCCCATGACTAAATTAACTCAAAAGAATGCTAAGTTTGTGTGGACCGACGAGTCTGAAAAGAGTTCTCAAACATTAAAAAATAAGCTTGTGTCCGCTCCTATTTTGTCTCTACTGAAAGGGCTAGAAAGGTTTGTTGTGTATTGTGATACTTCCTGAGTTGGTTTGAGTTGTATTTTGATGCAAAATGGTAAGGTCATAGCCTATGCCTCTACGCAACTTAAAGTACATGAAAAGAATTATCCTACTCATGATCTTGAATTGGCCACCATGGTATATGCTTTGAAAATTTGGCGTCATTATGTGTATGGAGTGCATGTTGATGTGTTTACCAATCATAAGAGTCTCCAATATGTGTTCACTCAAAAAGATCTTAACTTGAGGCAAAAAAGATGGTTAAAACTTCTTAAGGATTACGATATGAGTGTGCACTATCATCCAGGTAAGGCTAATGTTGTGGTAGATGCTTTGAGTAGGGTGTCTATGGGTAGCTGAGCTCATGTTGATGGTGGGGGCATAGAGGTGGCTAAGGAGGTCCACTGGTTGGCTAGATTGGAAGTTAGGTTGGAAGAGGTTGATAATAGTGGTGTTGTTGTTGTTGATGGTTCTAAATCTTCAGTAGTTAAGGAGGTGAAAGCTAAGCAAGATCTTGGTTCCGCTTTGTTAGAATTGAAGGCATTGGTAAAATGGGGCAAGCTGGAGGTTTTCTACCAAGGGGGATATGGTGTCCTTAGATACTAAGGTATGTGATGTGTGCCTTGTGTTGATGGCTTGAGAGAAAAGAATCTTGATGAGGATCACGGTTCTTGCTATTCTATTCACCCCGGTTCTACCAAGATATATACAGATTTGAGGGATGTGTATTGGTGGGGAGGTCTTAAGAAAGACATTGTCAAATTTGTTTCCGATTGTCATAGTTACCAACAAGTCAAGGCCGAACATCAAACGTCAGGTGGCCTAATCTAAGACATAGAGATTCCTACTTGGAAGTGGGAAGAGAATAATAAGGATTTTGTCGTTCGGTTGCCCAAGACTAGAAAGGGTTTTGATTTCATTTGGTTTGTGTTTGATAGGATGACAAAATCAGCTCACTTTCTACCGGTTAAGACCATATATAGGGCTGAAGATTATGCTAGGTTGTACATTCATGATTTGGTGTGATTTCATGGGGTTTATTTTTCCATCATATCGAATCGTGGTGCTCAATTTACTTCTCATTTTTGAAGATCTTTCGATAGGGGTCTTGGTACCAAAGTTAAACTTAGTACGGCCTTCCACCCTCAAGCGAATGGCCAAGATGAAAGAACTATCCAAACTCTTGAGGATATGCTTAGGGCTTGTATTTTGGAGTTCAAGGGTAGTTGGGATGATCATCTTTCATTGGTTGAGTTTGCTTATAACAATAGCTATCATTCTAGCATTGGTGTGGCTCCTTTTGAGGCCCTTTATGGTAGACATTGTAGATCACCGGTTGGGTGGTTTGAAGTGGGAGAAATGGCTTTGTTGGGTCTGGACCTGGTTATGGATGCTATGAAGAAGGTCAGGATGATTAGAGAAAGGTTGAAAACAGCCCAAAGTCGCCAAAAGTCTTAAGCTGATGTGAGAAGGAGGGAGCTTGAGTTTAAAGTTGGTGATTGGGTTTATTTGAAGGTGTCACCCATAAAGGATCTGATTCATTTTGGTAAGAAGGATAAACTTATTCCAAGATTTGTGGGTCCTTATAGGGTGATGAGAAGGATTGGTAAGGTGGCTTATGAGTTAGAATTGCCTAGTGAAATGGAGTTGGTTCATCTAGTCTTTCATATGTTTGTGTTGAGGAAGTGTGTGGGTGACCCTAATGCTATTGTATCTCTTGATGTTGTAGGGGTAGTTGAAGACAACTTGACATATGAACAAGTTCCAGTAGAGATCTTGGATAGACAAGTGAAGAGGTTGAGGAACAAGGACGTTGCTTCTGTTAAGGTACTTTGGAGGAATCAACAAGTCGAAAGTGCTACATGGGAGGCCGAAGTGGCTATTAAAAAATGATACCCCCTATCTTTTCCATTCTACTCAATCCTAAGGTACTAATTCTAAGCCTTTTATGTGATTTCATGTCTCATGTTCCAACCCCTAAGTCATTTGTATGCATTCATGTTTAAATTGACAAAGCTCATGGTGATTTTACACTTATGTTGAGATTTTGAAAAGATGTTTTAAGTGTATTGTTGCACTGTTGTTGGGGCTGATCTCATTATGATAACTCTTCTCATATACATTTTTTTGGACATTCGGGGATGAATGTTCTAAAGGGGGAGATATTGAAACAACCCTAAAAAGTGCTCGAAAATGTGCCTCTAAAGTGCCTGGAGTTGTAATTTCTATATATCTCCAAATCCGTGCGTGATATCAAAAATCCAACTTTATATTCTTGATCAGGGGGTTAAATTGAGTGGGAAATGGGTCTAACCCTGATTTTAGAGCAAACAAATCGCAATTTCATTTTCCCAAAAATCAATTTCCAGTGAGCTCTGCGTTCCCCCTTGCGCGATGCAGCCAGGGCACACAGATGTGCCTTTTGTTGAATGCTTTGCTTGTTCGGTCCAAGACTTTTTAGTCTTGGTCCTAATTCCTCCGATGCGTGAAAATACCTATATTTAGCCATAGTTCACCTTCATATCATTCAATACATTCCCAATTTCACCTCTAAAATTTCAAGTCCCAAAACTCATCTGGATCTTAAGGTTCTCATTGAAGCTTCAAGTCTCCATCTCAATCTTCATCAAGTTATTCTCCAAAGTCGAGGTATGTGGCTTTCTTTGATAGGTTCCTTTCACCCATGATGCCCAAGCTTTCTTTTACCTAAAATTGCATGATTTAAAGTTGATTTACTCATGGGTCTTACTTATTATGAATTTCACTGCATACTATGCTGGGGATTCATGAAATTATGATTGTTTTAGCATGTTTTGAGCTATGAATCTAAGATCTATTGTGAGATTTAACGAAGGATTTTGATGTATATTGTTTGAGGGTGTTACCAAGTATCTATTGATGGTTTTACATTGAATTTTCTAGCATGATTCCACTCTTGAATTGCATGGTTTTACACTAGCACTACACACCCGCCAAGTGTTTGATAAAATGTCTAGTTAATTGAAGGTCCAATGCATGTCTTATGTGTTGAATAACTTTATGATGATTAAAGAAACGTATGTATATGATATTCTCCTATATAGTGTTGAAAAGTGACCATGCCTTACTCGGGAGGTTAAGAGCCCAAGTAACAATTTCGAGAGGTTTGTACCTTGATACTAATCAAGGGGTTGTACCTTGATAACTGGGTTGAGGGGTTAGTACCTCAATCACCAGGAGTGGTAGGGTGCGACTATCCATCAACCAATCAAGGGGTTCGTACCTTGGTAACCGGGTTGAGGGGTTAGTTCCTAAATCACCATAGGTGGTAGGGTACGATGATCCACCAACCAACCAAAGGGGTTTGTACCTTGGTAACCTACTAGTTTTATAATAATGTTCTCTTCTTACACATGCATTATATTCCATGTAAGCATGTTTTATGTAAACATTGATCATACATGCCATATTGTTATTATGTTATCTATTATTTAATATTATGCATTTTGATTATGATGTCTATCTCTTGTTGCATTGCATCCTACATACTTAGTATATTCAAACGTACTAATGCATACTTTATGCCTACATGATATTACCATATAGGAACCGGAGATCCGCTTGATCATCCTCCTCCACATGGCTAGTACGATCTCTCTCTCAAGCGAGTAGTAAGTCCTCCACTTCGGGGACATGGACTTTGATCTTATGCTATGTATCAAGACTTCCTTTTCTTTTTATTATGTACTTGACAATGAGGGTGAGCCTGGTTGCTTATCTGGGCTCCGTCCTAAGTTTTATGGTTAGATGTGTTGTTAGACGTGTTATGTATAATGCTATGAGCTTTTACTCTCTCTTGACTCTCGATGTCTGTGATATGAAAGTTGTCTGTTAGACATGTTTATCTCTATTTACTATCTCTTATTGTATTTTCTTGCTTCTGCGACCAAGAATGTGTATTGATATGTTAAGAGGCTTGTTTGGGGTCCCTTCGACTTTCCCATGCGCCGTGTCACGTCTAGGCCTTAGGCTTGGGGTGTGACAAATCAAAACTTATGTTTTAACGCAAAAGGACCAAAGTCCTGAATCATTTTTTCACTTTTCACTATTCTCAAACAACTAGTGCCGCCAACCCCAATCCCTCACCCGCGACCCCTATTCTCTGGCGAACCCCACCGGCATGCCATCGTCATCCTTCTTCTCCAACCCGCTGGTGGCCCCTCTTGTTCCGTCCTCTCCTCTCTTTCCCTCGTATCCATTCACAGCCCTCCGACCAGGCCCAAACCCGTCGAAAAACCCCCAAACTCTGGCCAGCGAACCAATGAGCTCCGATCAATTACAAATCGATAGAAAATGTCCCGGGTTTGGATGCATTATGAATTTTGATTTGATTTTTCTTTACATCATTGCATATTTTTATTGTTGTGAATTTGAAGTTACGGAGTTAGGCATGAGACTCGGATTTAAATTGTTGAATTTTGATTAATACTCTTCTTGCTTAGTCCTATGCATGTGTAATCATTATTTCGCTATAGTACTCTCTATTGAGCTGAATTTTTATGAAATATGACCATATGTTTGTAGGAGCTGATGCATGATTTTGTTGATATTGATGTATAATTTTGATGTGTTTTTGTATATGATCGTGATTTCATTATTAAGCTCAAATCTTTTCTGTTTGATTTTAATGGGTTCATTGGATAATTACTGATTTTTTCCTTTCCCATTAAAATCTGAAATTAGTTTACAATATACATAATTTTGGTGTACTTTACTAATTTGTTGCTACCAATTGATTCATCTTCCCTTAATTAAATTTAGAGTGATTCTTGTTTTCCTGTAATTTGGTTTGTGATTGCTTTCATTCTTTACTTTATAACAGAATACTCTTTGTGTATTATTTACTGATTTTTTTAATGGTAAAATCTCTGTTGATTTTTCTTTGCTGATTTTTCCTTTTAATTTGATTTTGCTTGATTAGTCAAGAAAAGATTTTTATAATCACCTCAATTAGTTCTTTTCCTTAATTGGACTCCCCTTTACTCTATTACATAAACCAAACATATTTTTTCATTTTGGTGATTTTAATTTAGCACAGAAATACACATGTTTTTCACAATTGAAGACTCTCGCAAGTTTTTCTCTTCCTTTTTCAAACACACTTTCAAAACAAAGACAATAAAAAAAAAATTCTAGCATATTGTCTTCTATTTCTCGGATTAGCTATTCGGATTTTTGTTTCTGATCTGTTAGTGACTTTATTTAACGTGTTATTATTGTGTGAATATATCACTTTTCTTGTGTTCATTTTAGCAGGGATTGAGCTTCAAGTACTAGAATGAAGAGCTTTCCACGGACAGGGACGGATCTAGAAGAAGTGGCTCGAAAGTTTTTAATTATAATTATAAAATTGGGGACTATGGGGGAGGGAATATACGTTCTACTTGTTTATTTTATTTGTCTATGTGTGTTGTATGAATATACTTGCATATATCATGTTAATGGCTAAAAAATGACTTATTTTAAGCCTATTTTACTTAAAGTTTGCATTTTGATTAAAAAATAATTTAAGATAGTATGATCCTTCTAGTAAAATTTGTGCTTCTAGTTTTTTATGATAACTTTATCATTTTTGTTAACTGAATCATGCTTTACAAAGTTTTTTAAGTATTGTTTAACATAGAAATCATGCTTATTGATTTTAGCACATTACCGTATTTACAAGTAAATTTTAACATGTTTTATTGTTTGGAAATCCAGCTCATAAGGTTTTAAATAAATTTTTAAGTTTTAAAAAAATAAATTATGTTCTTGAGTGTTAGTGATTGTTTATAAGCTTTTCTCTCTTCAATAATTAGGTATCATGCCTATAGGAATTTAAATAACCTTAGCATGTTATATGAATTATCCATAACTTGTTATTATGTTATCGTGAGTTTCAACAATATTTTTTCTTTAGAAATTAAGCCTAAGAGATTTTAATTAATATATTTTACAAAAAGTTAGGTAATATGAATTAATCTTTAAATCAAGTGTTTCATTAATCATGTTTAGCACTTAAACAAATATTTTAGAATAAATTTAAGTAAATATTTTCAAAAATCAAGAATTTTTTTATATGAGTTGAGTTGTTTTTATTTATCTTCTTTATTTGCATACATATCACAATCTTTGCATATTTGTGTTTTCGGAGGTGTATTTGAGACTTACTTGCTAAATGTTCTTCCTCTCTATTTTGTATGACGTGAGTCTAATTAGGAAGCCCTACATTTTCTTCAAGTCTAGAACTTATCAAAATTAGAAGTCTGATGCCTCTTGGGCTTTTGGATGGGACATTAGGTACTTTAGGACTTGTTAGGATTTTACATTTTTTAGTGCTCTTTAAAAAAATAAATTAACTTAGGAGGGATAGGGGTATATATTACCCTCGGACATGATGAATTAGACTCAAGCTTAAATAGGCCAACCTTGGTTTTGTCCTTAGGCTTGAATAAGCTAGCGAGCTAAATGACAATTTTTTCTTCCGAAATAAAAGTCGAGTAAACTGATTCGAGTGGAATAATAATTTGCTTAGTCTAGTATTTTCTCTTTATTTATTTTAAATTTCTTGGGGTAGTTAGGTTTACTTTTTATGGTGTACTTGCTTACTTGTTTAGTTTCTTACTTAGAGTTAATTAGGATAATATTTTGAAAATAAGAAACCTCTATTTGTTAACCCCACATAAATGAGAGATATGGCCGGTACCCACACTTATGGACCTCGAGGGGTGCCTAACACCTTCCCTCTGAGGTAAATTGAACCCTTAAGCGTTCTCTGGTGACATGACCCATAGAGTTAGATTTAGACTTAGAATGATGTCCCAATGCACCTTAATTCATTAGGTGGCGACTCTTCATTATTTTCAAATCCTAAAAGATTTCTTAGCCACGACGTCGTCCAGGTTCCCGTTTCTTCGTGAGAAAAAAATGGAGTGCGACATCACCCTCATAGTATCAAGAGTTCAGCATAAGGAGATATCAAATAGTAAGAGTAGCATAGCTAGTGTCCCCGGATTTAAAGACTCACCAAAGCTTATCTTCCGAGATGTCAATACTAGCCATGTGGAGGATGATGGAGAGGTGCTCCAGTTCCTACATGGTAACATCATGTAGGCATAGAATATGCTCTAGTACATTTAAATGTACTAAGTATGTAGGATATAATGCAACAAGACATAAGTCAACATATTCAAAATGCATAATCATAAGCAATAGATAAGTATAATATCAATATGGCATGCATGATCAATGCTTGAAGTAAAATATGCTTGTAAATCATATAACTTGCAAAATATATATTACATGTGTGGGAAAAGACCATAACAAATATAGACCAAGCAAACTATTACTTGAAATCTAAGGCATATCACCTCTTTGGAAGGTAATTGAGGTATCCACCCCTCAACGTGTTGGTATGGGCATGTCACTCCCCAACAAGGTGGCCGAGGTATCCACCCCTCAACATGGTGGTATGGGCATGTCACTCCCTAACAAGGTGGTTGAGGTTTCCACCCCTCAACATGGTGGTATGGCATTTCCCCCCAAACAAGGTGGTAGAGGCATGTCACCCCCTTAACAAGGTGATTGGGCATGTCACCCCCAACAAGGTGACCGAGCTATCCACCTCTCAAAATGGTGGTATGGGCATGTCACCCCCTAATAAGGTGGTTGAGGTATCTACCCCTCAACATAGTGGCATGGGCATGTCACCCCCCAACAAGGTGGTTGAGGTATCCATCCCTCAACATGGTGGTATGGGCATATCACCCCCCAACAAGCTGGTCAAGGTATCCAACCCTCAACATGGTGGTATGGGCATGTCACCCCCAATAAGGTGGTTGAGGCATGTCACCCCCTTAACAAAGTGATTGAGCACGTCACCCCCTCAACAAGGTGTGGTATACTTACAACACCATGAATACTTTTCATGAATTCAATGCATACATATAATCGCTTAATCATCATATAGTCACTTGACTTATAAACCATGTAATATGTAACACCCCACACCTTATACTACACCACTAATACTATACAAGTGAAATATGACATGATTTGGTTAAACTAGCAC
>JAABOM020080319.1:0-76713 GCA_011800125.2 Solanum clarkiae | reverse complement strand
TCTATAAGGAATCATAATCCTCAACTCAAGTGTCAACCTTAAATTCACCTAACCCACTTGGTACCATAGCCACCATCGCCCCCTTGGGAGACAACCTCCATTCTATCATCTTCTCACCCAAAACTTCCAACTTTCATAAGGCGGAATCAAGGCCCTGCTTAAACTAGACCCCCCTCAACCAAAGAAGATCTGGAGCTACCAAGAACACTATACCACCATTCTCTACTTTCGTCAACCTACTTCCAATCTAACCAACCGATGAATCCCACTAGTCTCTTTCTTACCACCACTATCCGCACATGCTAGGCTGCCTAGAGCACCGACCATAACAATAGCCTTACAAGAGAAAAGTAATGCACACTCATTCATTATCCTTAAAGAATCCTAACCACTTTCTTGCTATCCATAATGCACACCTATCATATTTAGCAGACAACCTCTCATCCTCCAAGACTTGCAATACTACCCCTAAATGATTCACAAGCTCTAAATAAATCAATACCTCATCACTAAAGACCACCACAAATATATCAAGGTAGGGTTACAAGACCCTATTCATGAGACCTATAGACATGACTGGTGCATAAGTCAAACCAAAAGACACCACCCCAAATTTGAAATATCAGAAAGAATATTCAAGAACTCATTCATCACTGGAAACAACTCCATAGAAATAACTTAGGTTCAACATCCCTAACTCTTACAAGATGAAAATGCAATCTCTTAGATGTCAATTGTACCTTAAAACAACAAATGGACTTAGCCCCTTCACTACCACTCGAAGACGGGCCCCACCATCAATGAAGACACAACATACATGCAACTAATCCAACACAAGAATGACATTAAAATCCACCACATCTAATTCAACAAGTCACAAGGAAAGACCTAATACAATAAGAACACGGAACAATATTAATGACCTTCTAGCAACAATAGACTCAACAAAGGTGTAAACACCAAATGTTCACATAACCACCCAAAACACACATGAAGCCCCCAAGGAACAAGAAGAGAAATGAAGGGAAACAAGAACCTTCCAATGCATACACATCAAATTCAAAGAAACTCACCTTGGCCTTGAGGATGGCCCTTCTTACCCTTGTTCTGGATATAAAGACAATCAATAAGCTTGTGACCTTCTTTCCCACACCTATAACATGCCTTTGAATTCTTTAAGCATTTGTCATGATGATGCCTTTCACACTTTGGGCATTTTGGGAATGTCATCCCACCATCGCCTTCTTGGATCCAGCCATCCTACAATCGAGCCCTCTTAGACTCCTCACTCCTTTTCTTCCTAAGCTTCTCCACCTCCATTTATTCAGCGTAGGTCATCAAACGGTACAAGTTCATATCACTAATCAACATAGCGGATCGACATTCTTCACTCACCAAGTTGGACATACCCATCACGAACTTGTTCATTCTATCCCTTGGGTCGGCGACCAAGTGAGGAGCATACTTAGAAAGTTGGTTGAACTTAAGGGCATACTCCCTCACACTCATTGATCCTTGTCTCAAATTCATAAACTCTACCAATTTGTCTTCCCTAAGCTCAAGAGGGAAGAATCGACTAAGGAAAGCCACCTTGAACTCGACCACGTTGTGGATTCTCATTTCCTCTCTCCATTGGCTATATCACAGATGTTCTACCCCCTTGAGTTGGTAGTCCACCAACTCCGCCTTATCTTCTAATCTAATACCCATGATGGCCAATACCTTATAAATCTCATCAATAGACTATTGTGGGTCCTTATCCACCTTTGATCCATGGAATTCTAGAGGGCTTCATCCTCATGAAGCCTCTAAGCCAAGAAGGCAGTGTAGGAGCATTAAAGGATTGGGCCCCTTGATTGGCTTGATTAGCCACAACATGTGCAACCAAGGTGAGGGCATCCCTAAGTTCCCCATTGGTCGGTGCTCCTCAGGGATGCAGGACTATCTTTCTCGTACATTAGGCATGGTCAACTAGCGTGGCAAAGAACAATTATTATAGGGGAAAAGACTTACTCCAAATCTATAGCACGACTTAGAACATAAATAAGGGAAACAACTCCTAAAATGTCTCATAGCCTCCTACTCATAGTTGTGGTGCACAACATAAGCATGAATAAGACTCTAATCGATGTGGTGTGTTGGACTTTAAGGATCTATCAACCTAGTGCTCTGATACTATCTTTGTCAAGAGCTAAGCCTAGGGCCTAGACGTGACCGGCGAATGAGGAACCCAAAGGAACCCATAGCATATCATTACAATTCCTTGGTCGCAGAAGCAATATAAAACATCATGAGAAACATGAAAAGGGGAAATGGGACTAAGGGAGAAAGAAAGAGTTTACTACTTAAATAACATAGATGAGTCAAAGCTCAAACGTAATACATAACTTGTCCAACAATACCCCTAAATATAGATACTTAGCGGGGGCTAAGACAAAGCAATCGGGCTCACCCTCATAGTCAAAATAGCAATAAAGAAGAAGGAATCACTACATAAAATAATAAACATAGAACAATATCCCTGAAATGGAGGACTCACCAATAAGCATGAGTAAAACCATACTAGCCACGTGGGTGGAGATGCTCAAGCGGGCTCCGGTTCCTACATGGTAATATCATATAGGCATAGAGTATGGTTAGTTTGTTGGAATGTACTAAGTATGCAGGATACAATGCAACAAGAGATAGGAAATATAATCAAAATGCATAACAATAGGCAATATACATAATATAACAATATGGTATGCATGGACAATGCTTGTAGTAAAACATGCTTGAAAATGTCCATTCTTTCATAGCTTACTTAACCCATTAAGATAACATAATTAGCTTATACAATTACTTTATACTAAAGGGTGAGAGATATAGCATGAGATCATAACCCCAAATCATACAAGAGGAAAAGGAGTACATCATAGTTCATAACCTCATAAAGAGTAACATAACCTCATAGGGAGTAGCATAACCTCATAAAGAGCAACATAACCTCATAGGGAGTAACATAATCTTATAAAGAGAAACATAACCTCATAGGGAGTAGCATAACCTTACAAAGAGTAACATAACCTCATAGGGAGTAGCATAACCTCATAAGGAGTAGCATAACCTCAAAAGGAGTAGATTGCATTCGCACATAAGGGTAAGGTGTACAATACAGCTCATAATACCTACATAAAGGAATTGGCCTTACACTAGAGGCTAAAGCATGTAACATAGTTCATAACCCCTCTTGTAGGATTTCACAATTGACAAGAGCATAAACCTTATCTTAAGAATCCAACAAGTCATCAAAAATTCACAAGAACATAACAACATAAGAGCCCAACTCTTGCAATAGCAAAGGTGTTTTACATGATTCAAACACATATGTTCATTCCTTTCATCCTTATATACATATCTTCCCTTCTTATCATCATTTGGTCAACACATAGATACATCATTTCATCATCATTTTATCACCATATAATTATCATAATATCATTCAACTCATAAAACATGTATTGGACCCATAATTCCTCAAAAAACCCTAGCCGGATATTTTATCGAATGGTTGGCAGGTGTGTAATGAGGGTAAAAGATCATTCAATTTAGAGATAAAATCATGCAAGAAACTCCATTGTAAAACGATCAATCAACATCTTACAACACCCTCAGGACATACACATCAAAATCGGTATTCAAATCCAACATTAGATCCAAGATTTAGAGCTCAAAACATACTAAAACAACCATACTTTCATGAACTAAAATTACTATGTAGTAAATTTCTCAATATACAAGACTCTATAAAATCAACTTTAAATCATGCAATATTAGTAAAAAGGAGGCTCAAGCACCATGGGTGGAAGGACTCAATGGTTCAACATCAGATACCTTAGCTTTTGGAGAAACCTTGAAGAAGGCTTTAATGGAGATTTGAAGCTTGAGGGAAATCCTTGAAGAAAACCTTAAGATTGATCTTGAGTTTTGGGACTTGAATTTGGGAGTAAATATTTAGCTAAGTGTTTTGGTGAGTATTGGGGAATGTTTAGGATGATATAAGGTTAAAATAAGGATAAGTATATGTATTTTCAAGTGTGGGAACCCTTAGGCCCAAGACTTAAAAGTATTGGACCGAAGTCGAGAGAAAATAGGACCAAAATGGATTGCTCAGTGGAATTGCATTTTCTACACAAATGAGTTCCACGAAAATGGGCATAACTCCTTCATTTGAACTCAAAATGAGGTGAAACCAAGTGCGTTAGAAAGCTAATTCAAAGAGCTTTAATTTGATATGTCATGGGCCACCCAGTGTTTTGTGTTCTAAGAGATATGCCCCTTTAAACCTTACCCTCCAAAATCATATTTTTGCGATTTTTGAATTTTGATACGGTTGCTCTAAAATTCGGGTTAGACCCATTTCCCACTCAATTTGACCCCCTTAACAAGAATATGAAGTTAAAGTTTTGAAATAACAAATGAATGTTTAGATATATGAAAATTATGATTCTGGGCACTTCCGAGGCACATTTTCGGGCACTTTTTGGGGTCGTTTCAGCATCCTTCTTATCTACCATCTCTTCATGAACAACATCATCATCAACTAGCATCGGTGGATCAATATTTTGCTTACTTCTATATGTCATCACTGTCATGCAGTGTATATCATTCTTTTAATTTTGCACTATATTGCTTGGCAATGTACCTTTCTGGCACTGGTTCAATTGACTCAACATCTGACAAACTATTACTCCAGCTCCTTGATAGAAATATATTTAGATTCGATCTTTTGATTAACGTTGGAGATGTCAGATTTTATCCCTTTTAAGGTCTCGTCCAGAGTGTCAGCCTTCTTCAACAGTCTATCAAACTTCCCCTCGTTTCATAAACCACTAGCCCAGAGTCACGATTGTGTGATGGAATATATGGACTATTTATGTAACCATCTCTACATCCCAAATCAACATCTCTATTCGAGCCCCTGTTCCTGTCCTAGTAGCCACCTCAGTTGTTATCTCTGAAAGCACCATATTTATTGAAGTTCTGACCTTAATTTCCTTTAGACCTTGGCACCAATAGTCTTGATTGGACCCTTGGGAGTTGGTCCAAAAACCCCCCATCTGATTAGTGAAAAACTGAGTGTCCTCATCATAGTAGGGCTCCTCAGAATGGGTGCTCGTAGAGGCTGATGATTGATTGTATTCATGCGCTCCTGACTTTGCTTCATCAACAACCCCATATTAGTAGTAATCTGAGCTTTATCTTATATCACCTCTTTATTTATCTTCACTGGCTCAGAGTTCGTACTAACTAACAAAGAGTTTTTAGTCATCGACTTGTCTCTCATCTTCTATGCATGGTTTATCTTAACCACCTTCTCCAACCATTAAGCTAAAACTGAAATGGATAATCTAAAAACGAGCCTCTCATTATAGTGCTTGCAATAGCTTGGCTATTTTCATCCACAATAAAATATTTCCACCAAGGCATCATTATTGATCGTGTGGTCAGAGACATTCCTAAATTACTTCGTAAACCTCTCCCACATAAAACAGATCAAATCACCAAGCAACTGCTCAAAGTTGTTAATCTGATCCTTCAACTTCATCTTCTTCGACCTAGGAAAGAACCTCACCAAAAAGGCCTTCTGCATTTCAGTCCAAGTGGTGATTAAACTCTATGGAAGCTCAGATAGTGATAGTATCACTTCGTCTGTTAGAGGGAATGGGAAGACACGAAGCCCAAAAGTGCCCATGGATAGATTTTAGTCCCCTATCATACTCTTGCAGACAAAGATGACATTGTGTAGATAGTTATGCAAATCCTTTGATGGTAAGATCGTAGACAACTCTCTCTTATGTAGTAATTGAAGTAACTCACTTGATACGACAAATTATGTATCATCTGGTAAAGGAGGTAACACAATAGCTCCGGTGACATCCACTGTCATAGGGTCAAACCTATATTGATTCCATGTGTTAGCCACGGCTTGATGATCCTTTTGGTGGTGGATTCACATCCTCAAGTGGTAGAGATGGGTTATCATTATTTTCATTCAGTACTGTATTTATCGCATCATTTGCAGTGTTGTTCGTATTGGTTTAGGCCATTTTCCTCAGTGTCTTCTAGATCTCAGGGTCAAATAGATCAAGAGATTACCTCGACTACGAATGTTGTGCATACACTACACCTCTATGCTGAAAAAAACCAATAACAACAAGAAACATAAAATAAAAAAATAAGGATTAATTCACGAATTACCCAAATTAAACCAATCTAAAAGCTGAATTTCCTGACAATGACCTCAAAATTTTTTTGTCGCCCAAACTACACATCCTTTTGAAGGTATAAGCGGTCATTGTAAAAATATATAATCTAACCAAGGTTAGGGTTAAATCCATAGGGAATATGATCCAGACTTAGAGTAATTATGAGCAATTTGAATGAATTAAGCTACTTATTTCCTGAAAGGGGGAGGGGGTTTGTAATTGCAGTAAATACACCTAAAATAGATGCAAGTATTGTGAAATTATTGAGAGAAGTATCTAGGGTATTGTGTTTCCCATGAATTCCTAACTTAGTATCACGAGATAATCCTAATCTCTTCTAGTACATAGCATGCAGAACTGGTAAGTTAAGTTTACCAAACCCTTTGATCTACGTGGGAGGTAAATTTCACATGTGATTCGCACCATCCCCGCAGTGTGACATTAGTAATCCATACTTTTTGTTCCAGTACAATTGCTCCTTGATCTAGTTAGGCTAATTAGACTAGAGGGATCACATCGTATCCCTTTAATTAATCTCTTTTTCTATTCATTACTACCTTGATCCAACCAGTAAAAATTAGGCGGGTTCTAACGCTAGCCATATAAACGCATTCACAACAAAGAGAATTAATTAATACATGCATGCACACTTTCTAGGAATTACAGATTCTCTGATTTTACCTTATTTGTTCTTCATGGTTCCCACAACCTTAGTTGTGGATTTAGTTATGCATAATCATTGTAGATAAAGAATCATATTATGGAATAATATAAGGAAACACTTGCAATGATGAATTTATGAATAATAAATCCAAAGTTATCCACAAGAAATCACAATATATTAATATTAATGTAAAAATAACAAAATATGAGTTCTCCAAGTACTTATGTCCTATGTCGTGCATTTCTTCATTAAAAGGACCTAAAAACCTAATTATAATAAGTAAAATACAAATTCAAAATAGAATAGAAAATTTTGATTTGGCATTTTCTTACAGACGGGGTTACGAGCCATATGAGAAACCACGGCTCGTATTTGGGCTTCGTACTCTACAATTTCCAAAATTAGACTTCAACTTCATGAGACCTTCTTATGGGACATCTTCTGACTTACGGCCCATGGAGGGTTTCATCTACTATATTCTCTGAAACTCTTAAAAATCTTGATCTTCCAAGTATGACTTAATCCATGACTTATGAAGAAATCTACGGCTCATTTGATAGTTCGTGGATACAACATCTAAAATTTGGCCTTTCACTAGATTTGACTCCAAAACCAACCTACGGCTTGTAGAGTGAACTATAGCCCATAAAGTTGTCCGTAAATCCCAAAAAAATTAATGGCGGAAGAACTTTGCCCAAAATCATGTTAAATACCATAATCTTGTAAAATAAACATAAAAATACATCAAACCAACTAACATCATATCACAATCCAAGCCTAGCGCCTAGACATGACACGGCGAATGAGGGCGCTTAAGGAACTCTAAACAAGCCTCTTAGCATATCAATCTCACATCCTTGGTTATGGAAGCAAAATATTGACAACAAGAGACGTAAATAAGGGAAAATGGGACTAAGCGAAGTCTTTGATAATCATAAAATACTCAAGAGTCAATCTCGTAGCATAAGTACATCAATTGTTCCAACAAAACCTCTAACATAGGTTGGAGCAGGGGCCAAGATACTTTCCGGACTCACCCTCATAGTCTTAAGTGTTCAACATAAAAAGATATCAAATAGTAAGAGTAGTATAGCTAGTGTCCCTGGACTTGAGGACTTACCAAAGCTTATCATTCGGAATGCCAAAACTAGCCACGTGGAGGATGATCAAGAGGTGCTTTGATTCCTACATGGTAATGTCATGTAGGCATAGAGTATGCATTAGTACGTTTGCATGTACTCAGTATGTAGGATGCAATGCAACAAGACATAAGGCAATATAGTCAAAATGCATAGTTATAGGCAAGGGATAAGTATAATATCAATATGACATGCATGATCAATGCTTGAAGCTAAAAGTGATAGTAAGTCATATAGCATGCAATTATAGAATACATGTGTAGGAAAAGACTATAACCAACATAGACCAAGCAAACTATTACTTGGAATCCAAGATATGTCACCCCCTTGGAAAGTGATTAAGGTATCTACCCCTCAACTCGGTAGTACGGGCATGTCACCCCCTAACAAGATGGTCAAGGTATCTACCCCTCAACATGGTAGTACAAGTATATCAACCCTCGATAAGGTGGTCAATATACCTACCCCTCAACATGGTAGTACGGGGATGTCACCCCCCGGCAAGGTAGTCAAGGCATGTCACCCCTTACAAGGTGGTTGAGCATGTCACCCCCCAACAAGGTGTAGTCAACTTTCGATACTATAGATACTTTTCATGAATTCAATACATACATACAATCCCTTCATCATCACAAAGTCACTTGACTTATAAACCATGTAATAGATCATCAATAACTTAAGAATCCTTATAGGAAGGTGTGTAATGCTAGTTCAAAATCATGCAATTGAAGAGTGAGATGGTATGAGAAAACTCAATGTAAATCAGTTCTCCAACACATAATAAAACCCTCATGTAAGATACCTTGAAATCCATCATCAAATCTCATAATAGATCATAGTTTCATAGCTCAAAACATGCATAGTCAAAATAGACAAATCATTTCATAGTATAAGCTTGAAATAGGTAAACATGTGTTTTTAATAAACATTTCATAAAATCCCACATAATTTATAATCGTAATACATAATAAGTTTCACCCATAAGTAATAAAACTTGAAAACATGCAATTTTCATAAAATAGGAAGGTTGGGCACCATGGGTGAAAGGACCCAATGGTTGAAACCCGTATACCTTGAGTTTGTGTTTTCCTTGACCTAAAATTCCATGAGACTTGAATCTTAGATTGCATCCTTGAGACCCATAATCAAGCTTGAGACACTTAAATTTGAATTAGATATTTGGTTAAGTGTTAGAGAGGATTTTTAAAGGATCTTGAGTGATAAAGAGTTAGCTAAGTATAGGTATTTTTATGCATAAGTGGATATGAGAATATGACCCCAAGGCGCTTGTGCTGAAACAAAGTTTTTTGGAAAAATCAACACTGATCCATGCCCTTGGCGCGTCACGGCCAGGGTGCGGATGGCCACTGGAATTCGAAAGTTTACGAAAATTATTTTTCACTATGGGTCCTCTAGAATCGGTGTTATACCCATTTCCCACTCAATTTTTTCCCCTGATAAAGAATATTGAAGTCAGATTTTTGATATCATGCACGAATTTTGAGATATATGAAAATTACGATTATAGGTATTTCCGAAGAACATTTTTGGGGCCTATTTGGGGTGTTTCACATCGCTTTGAGAATACATAAAATTTTTAATTTTAAGTATCAAAAGTATTGTATTTTGACAACACATCAATAGGTCTTATACTTTAGCTAGGTAAAGGACATTCCTTCTAATAGGGGCTATAAGTAATACATCATAAGCTCACATGGTGTATGTTGGTCTAAAAAACTCCTCAATTTATGAATCTTTTTATGATATGTTTTTCACTTACTATGGTCATTTTAAGTATGCTATTTTAAGTATATGTTTATGTAATATTTGAATTTGACTCAACTTTATGCATGATTTTGAAAAAATATTCAAATTAATACTTATGCATTGATTTCAACTGCTTGTCAGTTAGATTCTTCATTATGAAAATGGTATTAGAAAACTTGTCTGACTGTCCTCATTTATGCCCCATTATATGTTATGTTAGTGTTCTCTTTTTATTTGGTACATTTCACATACTGATACATATTATTCTATGGTGTATCCTTTTATGATACAAATTTCAACACATGTTCACAAACTCGTGGCTAGTAAGGTTGCAGCTGTCTAGTCAACCTTTGGTGAGTCGCATTAAATAACTACAAAAATCATGTTAAATAATTATACAAATATCTAATAACTAGTCTAAGAACGGAGACGACAGAGATTCAGTTATCAGATACTTTTATTATTTTGTTATTAGACTTTTAGGTTGCTAGATTTTATGTCCTAGGAAGCTTATTTCTTAATTTACATCAGTAGAGGCTTTGTTCACATATTACTAATACGATCTCATGGATCTCTTGATTTTCATTATTCAGACTTATATTAACATGTTCTTCAGTTTCCACTTCAACTTTCATGAATCTTGTTTAGATATGTTATGCCAAGGATTAGTCTGAGATCACTTGTGGTTTTAGATACCATGTTTCGACTGGGTGTAGACTCAGACCAGGAAACAACTATTTTATACACACACTACTTTTAATTGTATTCCTTCCATTCACTTTTATCTATATGATATATTAAAAATAGATGTCCATTTTTTACTTGTTCAGTTTAGAAAATTAAGAGATAATAATGTTGTAGCTAGTTAGACTTGTGCTTGTTTTAGTAATTTAAGGATTTATTATGAGTAAATATATGTATTATGTTATGAAGGGCTTTCTTATTCATGAATTATTTACATATATTAGTTATTTCATCTTTTATCTAGCATAAAATAATATTCTCTGTGTCTCATCTTATGTGGCACCATTTGACCTACTACAATATTTTAAAAAAGGGAAAGATTTTTTAAATTTATATTCTAAAATAAATCTTATATATTTGTGTGGTTGTAAATTGTATCATTGAGGGTAAAAGAGAAATTTTAAAGTTAAAATATTTCTTAGTATAGTAAGATATCATTCTTTTTGGGATGAACTAAAAAGGGAAGGTTGCTACATAAAATGGGACAGATGGAGTACAGAGATTTTCTTATAACTTATACACTTATTAGCTATGTGAGTTTCCATTGTAAACCAAGTTTATACATTTCAAAACTTATATCCTATCTACCTACTAAACATCGTATAGGTTATACAACATTAATCTATGAATAATTTATTTCTTGTCCAGCTACCAAACAACCCGTTGATTACTAAATTTGTAAGGACCCATAAATTGTACAACCTCATTGGAGCTCAAAATTTTTGTTTCGGCAAGTTTTGGACCAAGGTGACACTCCATGGGAGCTCTCACGGTCCATGTGAGCTTCCATGAAGTGACCCTTGGCCTCATGGAGTGTATTTGGCCTCAAACATGATGATTTAAACTAATGCATGCCACACATGGACCCCTCACTGTCCGTTTGACACCTCACAGACCGTGAGGTGGGACATGTGGTGGCGTTAGCTTGAAATCCCACAATTTTAAGAACAAGTATGGTGAATAGCCAGTATACGGCTCATGTGGGGTGCCACGGCTAATATGGACTCCCTTATGGCTTCCGGAGTGATATTTTTCTAAGTATGGAACCAACGCCTCATAACGTTGTCATGAGAATTTTTCTAAGGTGAGAGATACGGGCAGTGTCACAGCCATGTGACACTACACTGCCCCTTTAGACTCCCGTGAAGATGATTTCATCAAAAAATTCTAAGTATGGGATTATTGTTTCAGATCTTTGTCAAGTATGTTTTTTTTTCTAAGTGTTATTTCACGGACAAGTATACAGTCCGTGTGATGTGTCACGGACCATCTATCCTCCCTTGAGACGATGTTATTCAATTTTTCACCTCATTTCATTAATGGTACGTTTATAAATATGGTCTATTCTAAGGGTCTTTTGTGACTTCCTATGCTATCTAAAGACTTCTTAATGACCTAAACTCTATTCCTTACATTCAAATTCATTCCTACGCTTAGAATTATTCAAATTCTCTCATCTAAAGAACTCCCCCCAAGTGAGCCAATTGAGATCATCATTGAGCATAAGAAAGGGTCTTCTTCTTCATCAAATTTCTTCCAATTTCTGATGGAATCTTCTCTATTAGCTAAGGTATATGGGTTTTTTTTCTTGATTCCTTTCGACCAAGAAGACTCAAACTCTTTCAAGTTATTTTCATGAACTTTAGCTTACTTTAAATATGAGTTTTCAATATTTTGATTTATTAAATTCAATTGATATATGGGCTATACTTTATTTATTATTTTAAGTTATTTTAAGACATAATATGATGGTTCATATTGAGATTATGAAGTTATGAAAGCACATGTCTCTTTAAAGGTTGATTGGTACATGGGTAATCTATATATTATGATCTATATATTGTGGGTTCGATTATGCTTTCACTTGAAATTTTGTAATATATTTGTTGATTTAAGTTTGTGTCTACATTAGTCATGCTTTTCTCATTTCATTCATAGCATATGCATTCATCAGCATCGGATTTATGAAATTACTAGTTAAGCTCACATATGTTTTTATGAAATGTTTTCAGTGAGTTAAGCTCACATATTAGTTATGAGAATAATGTGATAACATAAATTTCTATTTTTATTGGCTCTTTGAGCATATTGGGTATTTGTACCATATTGTTTAATGAATGGGCTATTCCTATGCATGAGAGACATGAGGTTGAACTATGATTTGTCTTTTTATCCCATGAATGAATAACTACAAAGAATGTTTGGCTTTTACACCTAAATGTGCATTGAAATGACTTGCCTCTTTGAAATCATGCATATGTATAGGTATTCTTGTGGGATGTTTGACTTAGCACCAATGGATTAGGGGCATCAGGGCTATCCCAAAGGGTCCTTTCCCTTTTCTTGAATTATGTGCCAGCATATGAATGGTTGCCATCACTGAATGACTCGATCATAAGGGATGGTTATTCATTTATTGATGTGACATGAAATGATTATGGAAATCTTTCCTAAATGACTAGATCATAAGTAAGTTGGCCATCACACCGAAATGACTGTGTCATAAGGTGTGGTGTAGATTACCTTCGGTAACTAATCTTCTCGCCCCGATGGGGGTTCAACATCGAGTAAATTCATATAATAGCTTGCATGAGTTTGAGATATCGGTTATGGTATCAGCCCCACTATACATGAGTATTGTGCATTCCATGCATCATTGGTTTCATGGCATATGGTATACTCTCTCTTGTTATATATATCCTTCTATATTATGTTCCCTTTTCATCTAACATTAAATGCAAGTTTGGTAAGTAATATGCATTACATATCTGCATACTTAGTACCTTCAAACGTACTAACTCATACTTTTTCTTACATAATCTAACCATATAGGGACCAAAGAATATATCCATCCATCGTACGACGTCTAGATTGGATCTCAAGTTTTTCTTATTGTGGTGAGTTCTATCTTCCAAGGACAATCCACCATTTCCTCTACCTATGGTGTTTTAGCTATTATATTTACTTTGAGGGTGAGCCCGGGGTATGTCTTGGCCCCTAACCTATCTTGTGTTCAGAGGCATTGTTGGACATTGCATAAGCTCCTTTACGATTATGTGCTTAATGTTATGATTAGAGGTTATTTTTATGACTTTGGCTACCTTTTAGGTAATGTTTTGCAAATTAGTTTTCACATGACATGATTATATGTACGATGTGAAAGATCCTAAGTCCCGGATTGCCCCCATAGAGTGAGTTATACTTACCCGCCCCTTAGTATTTATGTGATACATAATTTGTGAATTCATGCTACTCCCATTCCCTATGACATTCCCATAGTGTCAGTCCTATTCTCACATCCCTTACAATTATGTGTCTACTATTGGTTTACGTTTCTGAATCGATGATGTGAATAAGGGTACTATGAAGCTTTTTTGAGAACTCTCAACTTCTCATTCGCCATGTCACTCCTAAACCCAAGGTTTGGGTCATGACCAGCTTAATATCAGAGTACTAGGTTGTAAATGATCCTCCGACTCCAAGATGTCACATTAGGTAGAGTCCTATTCATAGTCCTAAAGTGCACCATGCCTATGAGTCTGAGGCTATTGCGAGATTCTAGAATTGTCTCACTTCTTCAAGTCTTATGTCGTGCTATGAATCATATGTTTGGTATCCTTTTCTTGATGATGTCCTTGCTCTATTACAAAAGATGGCTCTGGAGGAGTTCCCCTACAAAGATCAGCCCCAGCTAATGAAGGTCAAGTACCTCAAGGGCTTATGGAGGAGCCTATCTCTCATGGTGAATTTTGTATGGCCTTTTCTATGCTTGCCAAGGTGGTGACTTCTCAGACTAGGCACACTAAGCTTTCTCGGGATTCCACCCTGGTTTCTAGGGTAAGAGATTTCACTCGGATGAACCCTCCAGAGTTCTATGGGTTAAAGGCTCACGAGGATGCTCAAGAGTTCATTGATGAGCTCACTAGGTGTTGACTGTTATGGATTTCACTTCCGAGGAAAAAGATTAGTTGGTTACCTATCAGTTGAAAAATGTGGCCCAATTGTGGTACATGCAATGGTTGATAGAGAGGGTTTATGGTAATGTTGTTAATTGGGAAGAGTTCAAGTTTGCCTTTCTAGATTGTTTCTTTCAACTTGAACTTAGGGAATCCAAGATGACTGAGTTTATCAACCCAAAATTGGGTGGAATGAGTGTGAGAGATTGTGCCCTTAAGTTCACTAAGCTCTCCAAATATGTCCCTACACTTGTGGCTGATCCTCATGCAATAATTCACAATGTCATTTATGGTATCTTTGACTTGCTTGTGAATGAGTGTCATACGACATGCTTATCTGGGATATGGACATCTCTAGACTCATGGTATATACCGAACAAATAGAAGGGGAAAAGCTTAAGGAGAAGAGGGTCCATGATCCTAAGAGGGCCCATTATGACTGTGGGTTCTCCAACTCCAAGAGTGCTGGTTATGGTCGCTTTCAACAGGGCCAAGGTTCTAATGTTTGTGTTGCTAATGCTAGAGTGCCTCTTTATAAGGAACTAGGGGTGGTGGACCATGGTTTCCTACGTGTGACGGGTGTGGAAAGAATAATTTGGGTGCTTATTGGAAGGAGTTGGGTGCATGTTATGGGTATGGTGATAAAAATAACAAGATTGTTAATTGTCCCAAGAATGCTCCGAGAGGTCTAGTTCAGGTGGTTCAAGGTGGCCAAGGCTAGCAAAGAGCTACAAGGTGTTTCCCCGAGGAAGAACCAATAGGTTCTATGCTCTTCATGCTCATCAGGAAGTTGAGAAGGCTCCATATGTCATGCCTGGTATGTTAAAAGTCTTTATTTTGATGTTTATGCTTTGCTTGACCTAGGTGAAAATTTGTATTTTGTGACACCTCTATTTGCTGTTAATTTTTGTTTGAGTCCAAAAATTTTGAGGGATTCTTTTTCATTTTATAAACCCCATGGGTGAATATGTTATTGCTCAAAGAGTTTATCGAGATTGTCCTAGTTTTGTGTTGCACAAAGTCTTTCCATGTGATCTTGTGGAACATAATATGTTTTATTTTGATGTGATTCTTGGGAAGAATTGATTGCATGCATCATATGCCTCTATAGATTGTAGAACCTGAAAGGTCAAGTTCCAACTTTCGGATGAACCTGTTCTTTAATGGAAGGGTAGTAACTCCGCTATTAAAAGACGGTTTATTTCCTACCTTAAGGCTTGGAAGATGATTTCTAAGGGTTGTATCTACCATTTTATAATGGTCAAGGATGTGGAGTCTGAATCAGCTACTTTTGAATCAGTTCCGATTCTGAATGAGTTTCGGATGTGTTCCCTGAAGAGTTTCCCGATATTCCTCCTGAAAGGGAAGTAGATTTTGGCTTAGATCTTCTCCAGGATACTCAACTTATTTCTATTCCTCCTTGTCGTATGGCCCTGGCAGAGTGAAGGAGTTAAAGGATCAGCTAAAAGATTTGCTAGAGAAGAGTTTCATCGGACGAAATATATCTCCATGGAGTTAAAGGATCGGCTGAAAGATTTGCTAGAGAAGAGTTTCATCGGACAAAGTATATCTCCATGGGGTACTCCGACGTTATTTGTAAGAAATAAAGATGGATCTCTTCAAATATGCATTGATTATAAGCAATTGAATAAGGTAATCATCAAGAATAAGTATCCGTTATCTAGAATAGATGACTTGTTTGATCAACTTCAAGGGGATACCTATTTATAATAGATTGACCTATGTTTTGATTATCATTAGTTGAAGGATAGAGAGTGTGACATTCCCAAGTCAACTTTTCATACTAGGTATGGGCACTTTAAATTTATGGTGATGTCATTTGGTTTGACTAATGCGGTTTATGGATCGAATGATTCATGTGCTCAATCCATTCCTCAAAATAGTTCTGTGGTTGTCTTCATTGATAATATTCTTATTTATTCCCAAAATGAGTAAGAGCATTTGGATTAATTGAGGTTGGTTCTTCAGACTTTGAGAGAGAAGAAGTTGTATGCTAAGTTTAGCTATTATGAATTTTGGTTCGGTGAAGTGGCTTTTCTTGGTCATGTGATGTCCGGTGATGATATTAAGGTTGACCAGAAGAAGACTATAGCTGTGAAGAATTGGCCTAGACCATTGACTCCTTCGGATATTCAGAGTTTTCTTGGGTTGGCTGGTTATTGTAGGAGGTTTGTTGAAGGATTATCATCTATTGCATCTCCATTAACTAAGTTGACTCAAAAGAAGGTTAAATTTGTATAGTCGGATGAATGTGAGAGGAGTTTCTAGATTTTGAAGGATCAGCTTGCATGGTCTCCTGTTTTGACTCTACCAAATGGCTTGGACGGTTTGTGATGTATTGTGATGCTGCTCGAATTGGGTTGGATTGTGTACTTATACAACATGGTAAGGTAATAGAATAGGCAGTTGGAAGTTCATGAGCGTAATTACCCGAGTCATGATCTTGAGTTAGCGGCAAATTTGCTTTGAAGATTTGGAGACACTATTTGTATGGGATGCACATTGATGTTTTCACCGATCACAAGAGTTTGCAATATATGTTCACTTAAAGAGATCTTAACTTGAGGCAAAGAAGATGGTTGGAGCTCCTAAAGGACTACGACATGAGTGTTCAATATCATCCCGATGAGGCCAATGTTGTAACCGATGCTCTTAGTAGGCCATCTATGGGAAGTGTGGCTCATGTTGAGGAGGGGAAGAAGGAGTTGGCAAAGAAGGTTCACTGACTAGATAGGTTGGGTGTTAGGTTGTCTGACTCTAATGATAGTGGCATTCGTTTTCAAAATGGGGTCAAATCTTTGGTGGTTGTTGATGTAAATTGAAGAAATTGGTTGCTGAAAAAAATAGAGGTGTTCTCCCGAGGGGGAGATAGTGTGTTTTGGTATCAAGATCAATTATATGTTTTAGATGAGAATAATCTTAGGAAAGTAATCATGAGTGAAGCCCACAACTCTCGTTACACTACTGAAAATTACCTCTATTGTAACGCCATCAAAATTGTTGCAATAGATAGCAACACCATTGCAATAGATCTATTGCAATGGTTTAGGGGTTTATCACATCTAATCGTGTTGCAATAGACCTACTGCAACAGCTACTTGTAATGGTTAGTAAACTGTTACAATAGCCTTAATATCACAACAATTGTGGAACCGTTGCAATAGCATTATCTATAGCAACTGTTTGAATTTTCAATTGGCACGGTTACTAATCCTTGTGATACCAATTTACGCGACCTAAATTGTAGCTATTGCAATGACTATTTTTCTCAATTGGCATGATTTTGAACCATTGCAGCAATAGTTTATGAAATATATTGTAGCTATTATGTCATGACCCAAGCCTAGGGTTTAGACGTGACACGGCGAATGGGAAGCCCGAAAGCAACCCAAACAAGCCTCTTGGCATATTATTTGTACATCCTTGGTTTTGCGGAAATAATAAAAGATAAATAAGCACATAGCAAATAATTTCTTAGGGAAGCGGGGCTTTGGACTCACGCTATGGCGATGTTATAGGGAAGAGGATAAACATGAATCACATAGCAAATAAGTCTAAGGGGTGGGTAAGTATGACTCACGCTATGGGGTATTTAAGGACTTGGGACTTTCATCACTTTCCACCATAATCAGTATTATCAAATAGCATTACATAAGGGATAGGGTCTGAGAGATAAGTCTCTATAAAATTTCAACATCAAATTATAAGTACATAGCATAATATCCAACAACACCTTTAAGCATGAATAGGACAGTGGCCAAGACATGTTCAAGGTTCACCCTCAAACTAGAAAGTAAAGTGGAATAAAGTCTCAACATAAGTAAGATAAAAATCAGGTATCGTCCCTAAACTAGAGGGACTCACCAACTCTCTTCTTTCAATGATCCAAAGCTAACCACATGGAGGATAGCGATGAGCGTCGGTCCTTACATGGTGAAATCATATAGGCATAGAGTATGTGTTAGTACTTGGAATGTACTAAGTATATGGGGTGCAATACAACAAAGGAAGCAAGCCATAGTAATTGAAATGCATAAAAACAATCAAAGACGTAAGCTCAATATGTCATGCATGATTAATGCTTAAGATAAAACATATGTGGAGGTAATCATACTTGCATAACTCATAAAAAGCATGATAAAGTGGCATGAGTAGCTTGTCCATATATATTTTACTAGAGGATGAGGAATATTGCGTAGGTCATAATAATAAAGAACTATCATAAATCATCATAAGAGAATATCTTGGGGACGTGAGGGGGACAAGAGGGGGACATGAGCATATATAAGGAAAACCATGAATCAAGAATGACATATACCATAAAGCTTTGGGGAGTTCATAAAAAATAGTGAGAAATACAAGGTGTCATATATAACTAAAGTATTAATATTCATGGGTGAAAAATACATCACTTTACATTAAAGACTATTTTATTATGTGAGGAACATTGGCAATCATAATGGAGAATACCTTACACCCGTGTAGAAATTATCATCTACAGAATCATAGGAACTTTATATCACCATTGGACTTAACATAAAGGAACCATTTAATCATCATAAGAGGTACAACTAAGAACCATAAGGAGAACTTGAACACGTGTGAGAGCAACCTTTAACTGACATAAATAATGTGAGCTAGGCCATGGAATCCCGATGTTTTCCCTACACCGGAGGAAAAGGAAAAGTCACTTGCGAAGGCGACCTCCTAAGATGCCTAAGTGGATCCACAAAAGCTTTCTTATTGAGCGACCTCTACTATCGGTTAGACTACAAATCAACCTCTACTAGAGGGTGATTCCTATTTCCTATGGTGGCATGTAGTTATAGGATAATAGAATTCTACTAACGGTCTCACGCCTTTTCTAACAGAGAGCTTCTGCATCCATCCTAAGGTCCACTAGGTGCTAAGTAAAATCTCACGAAAATAATCATAGGGAGGAATCGTGAAATTAATTAGTGGAGAGGTATTCTACCAACTCATCCCATAAGCCTTGTAAAACAATGGGGGGGAATTCTACTAATCCGTCCGATAAACATTTAGAACATTAATCATCATCATAAGGATAGCTCCTATATCTTGTCTAAGCCTCTACTATTGGCTAGAATCATAATCTTGGCTAAGCCTCTACTATCGACTAGCATCATAATTTTGGCTAAGCCTCTACTATCGGCTTGTATCAACATCATCTCTCTCTACTAATGGGCCATCTTTTCATTTCTCTCTATTAACAGTAATCATTTCATATCCCTCTACTAACGGATCATCATTTCATAAGTCAATAATAAATATAGAATGTATCATAAGCCTTCATTTCTCATTTTTAAACATCATACTTCAAGACATGTAATGAATATCATCAATTTAAATCATTCATAAATAACTCATCACAATATCAATATTATCTTTTAAAATATGAACATGGAAACATGAAATTCATCTCATAAAATTCTTAACTCCATAGTGTCTCATGGTATCACAATATTTATAGCTTTGGATATCATAAAGCAGCTCATCAAACCATCACAATATAGTACCAAATAAAGGGTTTCATATCATTCATAACATTTATAACATTCTCATGAACTCATAGAACGCTTAATTTCCTTTCAACATCAGTAACATTCATAAATCACATGTCTTACCATAAGCCTTCGTCACATAAGACATTTGCCACATAACTTAGTCCGAACATGGTGGGTATATTTATTTAAGCTTAAATCATAGAATTCAAGAATAAGGAACACAAGAGGGGTAAATTAAAGTTATTTAAGAAGTCACTCAAAAAACCCGTCAACATACTTAACAAAACCCTAATTTAGGTGTCATGAAAATCATTCAAAAATTCATAACATCTTAGAGTCTTTCAAGATGTCATAACTTACAAAGCTTTAACACAATAAACATATCACAATCTCAATCATTAGTAGGAGCTCATGTATCAATAAAAAAAGAATCAACAAATTTTCAATATTTTCATGTAATAGAGTGATAATAGAATATACCCATAAAAGAACTAGTCATTAGAATCAAGAAATATGATAAAAATAGTTTTGGAGCTACATGGGTGAAAAGACTCATGGATGAAGACCCACTGTCACGATCCAAGCTTAAGGACTAGACGTGACATGGTGAATGGGGAACCCGAAGGGATCCCAAACAAGTCTCTTGACATATCATTACATACCCTTGGTCGCGGTAGCAATTAAACAATAATAAGAGAGTGGAAATAAGGGCAAAGGGACTAAGGAGTCTTTCATATCTTAAATCATACAAGAGTCAAGAGAATCAAAGCTCATAACATTATTACATAACTTGTTCAATAACACCTCTAAACTTAGAATTGAGCGGGGGACAAGATAACTTCTGACCTCACCCTCAAAGTCAAAAGCATACAATAAGATAAGGATAGTCTTTACATGTAATACCCCACATATTACAATACCAGTAGTATGCAAATGAAACATGATATGGTTTGGTCAAATTAGCATGCATTTTTAAAAGTGCTTGAATCTCATGTTATAAGGCGATATGTGCGTCTAACGCTTAAGAGGGTCGAGTGTATACATGTTTTGTGTCAAATTGAGGATATCACGGAGCTAAAAAAGTGAGAGAATTGAGGTGCTTCTAGGACTTAAGAAGCTAGAAGGTGAGTCACCTACTTGCTTAGATTAAATTTGTTAGCTAAATGGAGACGAGGCCCGACGTCGAATTTATCCAGGTCCGATTATGAATAAAGTCAGTGTTAAAGGTGTAACTTTAGCCCATGTTTTAACATCACAAATGGACTATATTTTCAACCCAAGAATAATAGAAAAAGGTCCCAAGTACAACAAAACTCACTTGGTGAGTTGGGCCAAAACTAACTAAGAGAAAGGAAACAAAATAGGCAACAAAGGCCCAACTAATCTGAACCCAATAATGCCCAAGTGAAAGAGGAAAAATGATACTTTCATTTCTTGATAAAATAAGTATTAAAATGAGAAAGTTAAGTTGGCCAAGTTCTCATTTAAAAGGGGCTTAAAATCAGCTCGCTCAAGTCATTCAACTTGAACAAACAAATCAGATTTTCTTAAGGCTTTCTCTCTACACTTCTTAACCTTGTAAAGCAGCCAAAGGAGTTTTTGGGGTTCTTAAGGAGGACCTCAACCTTGAAAGTAAAGGAAAGTGATTATAATTGTGTGTTTAGTATGGTTTTCGTATGCAAAACAAGAGACTATGTTGGTTATGTCTATGCTGAAATTGTTGGACAGCATGTGTTCCAAAAGTTGTTGTACATTTTTCTTGTTTATTTGGAAGCTTTTCTCTTTTTGATTGGACTGATTATGAAGTGAGCCTATTGTTATTAATGAGTATTGGTTCTATAATGATATATAAAGGCTGTTACACCATTTTTATAGTCCGCGAAAGTAAGTTCTTATGTGATATCATAATTGTGTCGTAATAGGAACTTGTGGGCTGATTGATAGGGGGAGATGGTCTCATGTCCTCCACCTATTTTGAGGACTATTTTTGAAATTTTTTGGGACCATTTGTATAAATATTGTGGGAACAGTTTGGTTGAAGTTGGTAAAGTTTTGGAATCGTCAACATCGTAATGTAACGAAGGGATGTAACATTATGCCGCTTATTTATATGTTGCATAGAATTATTATGTGTTGTATTTTGTGAGCTGTTGTAAGACTGTTATGGCACTAAAATAGGTTGCATATGATATGTATGTGATAATGTGTATTAGAAAATACAATTATGGGCGGAAAAGTTGAAAGAATACGCTTGGGTTTATAATTATCCGCTTGCTGCCCACATATTGTTTTTATGAGAGTGGGCTGCCGAGATGTATCTATTGGCTACTAATGCTAGTTTTATCACATACTATGTTGTAGATAAATATTTGTAGGAAGGGAAGGTTATCTCGAGGTAATAGCGAGGTCATACAGTGAGGTATGTAAGGCTACTTGATTTCATATTATTTGGCATGAAACATAGATCCCTCCTTGGCACATAAAGGCACTTACCAACTCCGACACAACTATTCACCGGGTCTCCACTCTTTTACATGTTCATATGCTCCTATACATAGTCACCTTTAAATCTGCATACATACTTGGATACCAAGATACACGAGTTTGTTCTACTAAATAAAATTCATGTGTTGTCCTACCTCCTATACATTTAATTATTTGTGTAACTTACTCCTTTCATTATGGTGTTATTTTTTGTGATTATTTATGTGTTTTGTGTTACATCTATAGTCTTACAGCTCTAATATTATGACCACCAAAAGAATCATCTCAAAGGTAATTGAAAGATAAAGTATATTGCTTATTGATGGGTGGTAACCCGAGGGGTGGAAGAACCACCTAGCCAGGGTAGATCCTATCATGGGGGGTAGCCCAAGGGGTTAAAGGAAAAGCCTAGCCAGAGCCAATTCCGATATAGATTTACCACTGATCAGCTGGTCATTTGTATTACATGTTGTGCTCAGATTATACAGTAAAGGTAAAGTGATAAAAAGAACATAAAGTACATGATCCCACAGTATAACTAAAGGTGGTCTCTTATCCTACACTAGTGCATAGTTTCATTTGAGTTGTTACTTCATATACAGTATTTCCTGCCTTACATATTCAGTATATTATCTCGTACTGACATCACTTAAGGGGAACCTGCATTTCATACTGCAAGTACAGGTGCTAGTAGATCTCCCCAGTAGGAGTACAGAATATCCAGCTGTTGTTACCAAGCTCCACGTTGCTTCGGAGCTTTGTGTGTCTAGAGCTTATATTTTTGTATTGTATAGCTAGTCGAGGCGGGGCCTGTTCTGACCCTTATCAGATACTTTTCCTTATCTAGAGGCTTTGTAGGCTATGTAAATGAAAGTGTGGTCATGTTTCGTACTTTAGACATCGTGGCCCCAACGGCCTAGCCATATGCATTTCTTTTTAACTTGTTATCACTATTTATTTTCTCAAAGGCATTTCAAATGTAGAAATCCCTTATTATATGTATAGAAAGCACATAGATACAGGTTGGTTCTCTCGGTCCTTATAGTCAACGGGTTCCAGTCTGCCCTAACGGGACTTTGGGCGTGACATTACATAATATAATATCGAAAGATATCATCCTTGGAGTTGAGGACTCACCAAACTTGCATATAGAGATAATACTAGACACGTGGAGGAAGGTGATCATGTTGAGCTTTGGTTCCTACATGGTAACATCGTGTAGGCATAGATTATGCGTTAGTACTTTTGAATGTACTAAGTCGTTAGAATACAATGCAACAAGAGATAAGCAACATAATCAAAATGCATAAAATAGGCAATGGATAAGCATAGTAACAATATAGCATGTATGAATGATGCTTGAAGTAAAACATGCTTATATAGAATGTATTACATGTGAAGGAAGAGAGAGACTATCATCATAGACCAAGCAACTTAGTACTTGGAATCCAAGGTAGACCACCCCTTGGGAATGATTGAGGAATCAACCCCTCAATTGGTTGATGGTTGTCACATCCTACCAGCCATGGTGATTGAGGTATCAAACCCCCAATTGGTTGAAGTTGTCACACCCTACTATCCATGGTGATTGAGGTATCAACCCCTCAATTTTTTTGATGGTTGTTACACCCTACCATCTATGGTGATTGAGGTATCAACCCCTTAATTTGGTTGATGGTTGTTACACCCTACCACCTATGGTGATTGAGACATAACACCTCCTCAACTAGGAATGGTCAACTCACAATACTATAGATACTTTTCATGAAAACAACACATAAATATCTTCCTTTTATTATTACAAAGTCATTCAAATAATAGGTCATGCAATGAATCATCCATAGCTAAAGAATCTAAAATCGAACATTTTATCAAACACTTGGTAGGTGTGTAATGCAAGTACAAAACCATGCAATTTAATAGTAAAATCATGTGAGAAACATCAATGTAAAACCACTCACCAACATTAGGTGATACCCTCTTGAAAAATACATCAAAATTCCTCATCAAATCACACAATGGATCCTAGCTTCATGGCTCAAAACTGCAAAGTTGAACAACCTTTATTAAAACCCAATATATTTTATACTCAAAATTCATAATGAGATATACCCATAGATAAATTAACTTGAAAACATGCAATTTATATAAAAAGGAAGGTTGGCCATCATGGGTGAAAGGATCCAATTGTTGAAACCCACATACCTCACTTTGGAGAATTCCTTGATAAAGATTTGATTGAGAACTTGAATCTTGAGTGAATTCCTTAAGATCCGGAATGAGTTTAGGACCATTGATTTTGAGTAAAATATTTGTCTAAGTGTTAGAGAGAGTTTTGGGAAATAGCTTGTATAGTATGGGATTGAAAAATGACTAAGTATAGGTGGTTTTATGCATGGGGAGGCATAGGCCCAATACCTAAAGGCCTTGGATCGAAATAACAAAACTGGCACAAAATAACACTGATATGAGGGTGCGTCGTGGTACCAAAGCAGATCGTCGTTGGAATTGCAAAATTTGCGAAATTTGTTTTTCTTCACAGGTCCTCTAAAATTCAGGTTATAACCATCTTCCACTCAATTTTTTCCCCTGAACAAGAATATGAAGTCAAATTTTTTATTTCACGTACGAATTTTAAGATATATAGAAATTACGATTAAGTGCATTTTCTAGACACATTTTCGTGCATTTTTTGGGTCGTTTCAATATCTCCCCCTTGGGAATATTTGTCCCTGAATGTCAAAGAAATGTATATAAGAGAAGTAAACAAGATAATTCTAGCCCACATGAGAATGCAACAATGTACTTAAACATCATTTCAAAAATCTCAACATAAGTGTCAAAATGACCATGAACTTATCAATTTAAACATGAATGTATGTAAATGATATGAGGGATGAAACTTAAGATTTGAAATCACATAAGGGACTTAGATTAGTACTTTAGACTTGAGTAGGATGGAAGAGATAGAGATATCGCTTTTGCATCTCCGCTTTGGCTTCCCATGTGGCACTTTCATCTTGTTGATTTCTCCAAAGGACCTTAACGGAAGCTACATCCTTGTTACTTAACCTCTTTACTAGTCTATCCAAAATTTCCACTAGAACCTCTTCATAAGTCAAGTCATCTTCAACAACACCTACAACATCCAATGGCACAATAGTATTTGGGTCACCCATACACTTCCTCAACATAGACACATGGAAGACTAGATGAACCAAGTCCATTGCACTAGGCAACCCCAACTCATAGGAGACATTGTCAATCTTCCTCGACAACCTATAAGGACCCATGAATCATGGACTCAATTTACCTTTTTTACCAAAACAAACCATCCCCTTCATGAGTGAAACCTTCAAATAGACCCAATCACTAAACTTAAATGTGAGATCTCTTCTCCTCACATCGATATAGGACTTTTGACGACTTTGGGCTATTTTTAACCTTTCTCTAATCAACCTCACTTTCTATGAAGCCTCTATTACCAAATCCGAAACCAATAAGGCCATCTCTTCCACTTCAAACCACCCTACTGATGATCTACAATGTCTACCATAAAGGACCTCATCTAAAATCAACCTCCTCAACTCATCAACATTAGGCACGCATAATATACCTTGGTACCTAAGTGCACCATCTCCCCCTTGGGAGAAAAACTCCACCTTTCCATCTCTCACCAAGGCCTTCAATTCTAACAAGGAGGGGTCAAGATCTTGCTTTGTTTTCACCTCCTCAAAAAATGAAGATTTGGACCATCTAGCACCACTACTCCACCATTATCAACCTCTTCCAACCTTACCCCCAATCTAGCTAATCAATGAACCTCTCTAGCCACCTCCTTGCCACAATCACCAACATGACCTAGACTACCCATAGACGTCCTACTCAAAGCATCGACCATAACATTAGCCTCATCAGGATGGCAATGCACACTCATATCATGATCCTTAAGGAGTTCTAACCATCTTCTTTGTCTCAAGTTAAGATTGTTTTGATTGAACACATATTAGAGACTCTTTGGATCGGTGAACACATCCACATAAACCCCTTACACGTAATGATGCCAAATTTTCAAGGCGAATACCACAGAGGCAAATTCAAGATCATAGGAAGGATAATTCTTTTTATGCACCTTAACTTATCTAGAGGCATAAGTTATCACTTCACCATTTTGCATCAAATAACCCAAACCAATTCATGAGGCATCACAATATACAACAAACCCTTCAAACTCTTTCGATAGATGTAAGATAGGAGCGGAGACAAACTTATCTTTCAAATTTTGAAAAAAAAATTCACACTCATCGGTACACACAAATTTGCCTTCTTTTGGGTCAACTTAGTGATGGGAGAAGCAATAGAAGAGAACCCAGTCACAAACCTCCAGTAACAACCCGCTAAGCCCTGGAAGCTCCTAATATCCGGTGGAGTCAAAGGTCTAGGACAATTTCTAACCACTTTCGCTTTTTTAGGTTCCACCTTAATACTATCACCCAAAACCATATGACCTAAAAAGGCAACCTCTTGCAACCAAAACTCACATCTCTCATACTTACCATACAATTTCTCTTCCCTGAATTATAGCACGACCCTCTAATGAATAACATGCTCCTCCTCACTATGGGAATAGATCGAAATATCATCAATGAAAACCACCACAAACAAACCAAGGTAGGGTTTAAGGACCCTATTCATAAGATCCATGAAGATAGCCGGTAATCAATACACATTCCGAGGGAACCATCCTCCTTCTATGCAACGACACTGGGAAGCTCACTAGGAAAGACATTAAGGAACTCATTAACCAGTGTAACCGACTCTATAGGAAAGACTTTGGACTCAATATCCTTAACCTTCACGAGATGATAGAGACTCCCGTTAGAGACCAACTTATGGAATTGAATACAAGAACTGAATCTACCCTTGACCACTATATCATGACTCTCCCACTCACGAACAGTCTCTAGGGAATTGGAATCTAACTCTGTAGGTCCTACAAATAAAGGAGATATAATATGCATGCAACTAATCCACCTCAAGTATGACAGCAAAATCAACTATATCTAATTCAACATAGTCACAAGACAAGATCTATGCAATATGCCGACGGAACAATTCCTATGGACCTCCCTAGCAACAATAGAGTCACCAATGTAAACACAAATGTTCACACAAATATTCAGGCTCAACATGAAACTTTTTGAAAACAAAGGAGTAACAAAAGAATGAGTGCCACCCAGATCTATCAATACATACACATCAAAATCAAAGACTTTTAACGTACCGATGATGACATCGGCCACCTCATCTACCCCTTGCGTCCATTGAAGAGCATAGAACTGATTGTGACTTGGGGCACCACCTTGTTGGCCTCCTCTCCCCAAAGGAATCGCGTTTTCACCTTGGCCTTGTGGGTGAACATCTTTACCCTTGTTCTGATTACGAGGATAATCAACCTTCTTATGACCCACTTCTCCACAACTATAGCAAGCATTAGTATCCGTCAAGCATCGGCCACCATGGCCTTTCCCACACTTTCGGCATCTATGCTTTACCACCCCATCATCACCTCCTTCATCCTCTTGATCAGCATGACCACCTTGTTCTTGAAGTTAAGCATGTGGACAATCAACTATCTTGTGGTCCATCTTACCACACCCATAGCATGCACCCATGTTCCTAAACATATGCCATCATTTTTCCCCCCACACCTCGGCCAGCTAGGATGAGCCGCTCCACCATTGCCCACGGGATTAGCATGTGGATGCCTACCTCCAATTCGAGCTCTCTTGGCCCTTCCCTCTCCACTATTTCCATTTGAAGTCTCAAGGGTGCCAACTGATCATTTGAGTTGGGAGGTCACAACCTTGGCCAAAACCTATAGAGAATTGTGAACCTCAGCATTTAATATATCGCCGTCCAGACTAGGCTGAGACATATTTTGGAATAAAATGGTTAGGAATTAGTAATAACCCCTAGAGAACCTAGCTCTACCGCATGACATAGATAATGAAGAAGTGAAACATTTCCTAAAATGCCTCACAGTCTCTTACTCATAGTCGTGGCGCGCTTCACAACCATGAATAAGACTCTAATCGACATGGTGTGTTGGATGCCAAGTACCATCAATAACCTAGTGCTCTGATACCAAGTTTATCACGACCTAAGCCTAGGGCCAAGATGTGACATGGCGAATGGGGAACCCGAATGGACCCCAAACAAGCCTCTTAACAATCATTATACATCCTTGGTCGAAAAAGCAATTAAACAACAATAAGATAGTAGAAATAAGGTCAAAGGGACTAAGGGAGTCTTTCATGCCTTAAAACATACAAAAGTCAATAGAGTCAAAGCTTATAACATCATTACATAACTTGTCCAATATCATCTCTAAACTTAGAATTGATTTGGGGGGCAAGATAACTTTCCGAGCTCACCCGCAAATTCAAAAGCATACAATAAGATAAGGATAGTATTTTCATAACATAAGATTGAAAGATATCATCCTCGGAGTCGAGCACTCACCAAACTTGCATGTAGAGATAATACTAGACACGTAGACGAAGAAGATCATGTTGAGCTTCGGTTCCTATATGGTAACATCATGTAGGCATAGATTATGTATTAGTACATTTGATTGTACTAAGTAGGTGGAATACAATCCAACGAGAAGATAAGCAACATAATCAAAATGCATAATATAGGCAATGGATAAGCATAGTAACAATATGGCATATATGAATGATGCTTGAAGTAAAACATGCTTATACAGAATATATTACATGTGAAGGAAAAGAGAGACCACCATCATAGACCAAGCAACTTAGTACTTGGAATCCAAGGTAGACCACCCCTTGGAAGTGATTGAGGAATTAAACCTCAATTGGTTGATGGTTGTCACACCCTACCAGCCATGGTGATTGAGGTATCAAATCCTCAATTGGTTTAAGGTTGTCACACCCTGCCATCCATGGTGATTGAGGTATCAACCCCTTAATTTTGTTAATAATTGTTACACCCTAACATCTATGGTAATTGTGGTATCAACCCCTCAATTTGGTTTATGGTTGTCACACCCTACCACCTATTGTGATTGAGACATAACACCTCCTCAACTAGCAATGGTCAACTCATAATACTATAGATACTTTTCATGAAACAAGACATAAATATCTTCCTTTTATTATTATAAAGTCATTCAAATAATAGGTCATGCAATGAATCATCAATAGCTAAAGAATTTAAAATCGGATATTTTATCAAACACTTGGTGGTTGTGTAATCCTAGTACAAAACCATGCAATTTTTAAGAGTGAAATCATGTGAGAAACATCAATGTAAAACCACTCACCAACACTAGGTAATATCCTCTTGCAAGATACATCAAAATCCCTCATCAAATCACACAACGGATCCTAGCTTCATGGCTCAAAACTACAGAGTTGAACAACCTTTCATAAACCCCAATATATTTTATACTCAAAATTCATAATGAGATACACCCATAGATAAATCAACTTGAAAACATGTAATTTATACAAAAAGGAAGGTTAGGCATCATGGGTGAAAAGACCCAATGGTTGAAACCCACATACCTCACTTTGGAGAATTCCTTGATAAAGATTTGATTGAGAACTTGAATCTTGAGTGAATTCCTTAAGATCTGAAATGAGTTTAGGACCATTGATTTTGAGTGAAATATTTGTCTAAGTGTTAGAGAAAGTTTTGGGAAATGTCTTGTATGATATGGGATTGAAAAATGACTAAGTATAGGTGGTTTTATGGATGGTGAGGCATAGGACCAAGACCCAAAGGCCTTGGATCGAAATAACAAAATTGGCACAAAATAACACTGACAGGGGGGTGCGTCACGATACCAAAGCGGATCGTCGCTGGAATTATAAAATTGCAAAATTTATTTTTTGCTACAGGTCCTCTAAAATTCAGGTTATAAACATCTCCCACTCAATTTTTCCCCTGAACAAGAATATGAAATCGAATTTTTTCTATCATGTATGAATTTTAAGATATTTGAAAATTATGATTATGTGCATTTCCTAAACACATTTCGTGCATTTTTGGGGTCGTTTCACCTATATACCTTAATCTTGGAGTTTCTTTAAGAATCACTTGAGGAATTCTTAGGGCTTGACTTGGTTTTCTTGAATTCCAACGAAATTTCTTGAAAATCTTTGGAATGGATGGAGGATTTGGTGAAGATTATAGAGAAATTTGAGAGGTTTTTAGTGAGTTTTTTGGGCTAGAAACGCCTGAAGAATGAGGGATTTTCGTATATACAGGTATTAGGTTATTACCCAATTTCTCCCAAGTGAAAAGTAAATTTTTGAACTACTCTGCACCAGGTCTGCGTTGCAGCCTGGTCGCGAACAACTACTATTTTGCGTAGTTTCACTGATAAAAATTACTTTTTGGCACGGAAAAAGATATCATGTGGGTACTCGTTTTGCCACTCAAGTTTGCCCATTGAATGAGAATATGAAGTCAGATTTGTGAAATTCTGCATGAATTTGAGATATTAAAAAATTACATCATAGGGTCTTTCCGAGCTACGTGGAGGGTATTTCATATTGCAATGATTTGTGCAATGTTATTTCCACAGTTATCTAGGCTTGTGTTGGTTTACATTATAATTATTGAGAAATCAATTAATATATAATAGATTAGATACACAAAAAAAAAATTAACAATATTGTTTGACAACTCAAGAGTTAGCATACATAGGTTTGTAAATGTTCAAAATAAAAAATTCCTAAAATCCTAAGTTCTAGCAGCAATCAACCCATGAAAATATCTTCATCAATATTCTACCTTTTATCCATTTTCTCCACTTATAAAAAATGATAATCAATGATTTAGCAAAATGAGAACGCTAACTTGGATGGCAATAAAATTCAAAAGTGATCCCCTATTTTTAGAATTCAAAGCCATTTATAAATCGATTAGGGAATATAAATAAAAAGATGAACAGTACCAACCCATTGAACTACATGAGGGTAGACTCTGATGAATCGGAGAATGGCATGGCTGCTGCAAATCAAAATACCTTTGTAGCCTCAATGATAATATCAGGCAAATCCATTGCAGTAACATCATTTAGTGCAGGAAGTGAGTTCGCTACCAGCACAACCTGCATATAATTTCAAATGGTTGATCTTTGGAACCTAAAATATTTAATATATATTGCAGGAGATAGGTAAGAATCATACAATGCAAACATTCAATATATATGGAAGGAGATAGGGAAGGATCATACAAAGCAAATAAGGTAGTGATTGAAAGCGGTTATTACATGTTAAATAAACACTTATCTTGTACATTATCAAAAATTATAAAGTACTTATCTGGCTATATAATGCCTTCAGCAAATGGAAAACCTCAAACTGATGCCATGTTTGTCGACAAACTTCCTGAAGAAATAAATGAAATGAAGATCAGAAAAGGAAATGGAAGCAGCTGTAGTTGACAGAAATGAAACAGAAAAGGGCCACATTATTGTGACAACTATTGGAGGAAAAATTGGTAAGCCTAAGAAGACCATCAGTTAGATGGCTGAGCATGTTGTTGGACAAGGTACCTTTGGAATTGATGTTCCAGGCCAAATGCCTTGAAGCTGGGGAAACTGTGACAATAAAAAAAGTTCTACAAGATAAGCGATACAAGAATCGAGAATTACAAATAATACACCTTCTTGATCATCCTAATGTAGCTTTACTGAGACAATTTTTTCAACCATAGAAAAGGATGATCTTTATCTTAATTTGGTCCTTGAATATGTACTTGAGACTATCTACCGTGTATTGAGACATTACAGCAAAGTGAACCAACGGATGCCTATGATTTACGTCAAGTTGTATATATATTAGATTTTCAGAGCTTTGGCTTGCCATACACGGGATAGGAGTCTGCCATAGGGACATTAAGCCTCAGAAGTTACTGGCCAACCCACATACTCACCAGCTTAAGCTCTGTGATATTGGGAGTGCAAAGGTTTTGGTCAAAGGCGAGCGAAATATTGCATATATTTGTTCTTTTTACTATCGTACGCCTTGAACTTATATTTGGAGTAACTGAATATACATTTGCAATTGACATTTGGTTTGTGGGTTGCGTCCTTGCTGAAATGGTTAAAAGTTGGCTAGAGAAGCATTTTACTTTTTTTCGGGGAGGTGATGGTGGAACTGGATCTAACCTTCTTTACAATTGAAATAGCATTGTTGTTATTGTATGGACCATGGATAAAGCTTACCACATCTCTCTTCAAGAGTGCCAAAGTTGGCAAAATTTGATTGAAGAAATGACTCGATTAGGATGAGGACGCTTAAGAGATAGAGTTGGTCTTGATTTCTTTCATGTGGGTCCTGATTTCTTTCGTGCATCATCTTCTGAAGCCAATATGTCAATAGAAAGTGGATGATCTTCTGAAATTTGTGAACACACACTTTGTATCTCTCTTATTACAAAAGATAGCTTTATAGGATTCCCGCCCATTTCCTTAAATAACACCAAGAATTTCCACTGGATTTCATCCATGAATGAGGAACGTGGTATCTGCAAAGTTTATATCTGAAAGTTCCATTCAAGATTGCATAACTAGAACTGAGATACTATAACATTACATCAGATACTTTCTGCAAACTTTTAAACATTTGAGATATACTAACGACTTACAGTTGTTGGGATGGTTTTCCATAGTTTTGGTAACATATGTCAGCCTTGTAAGATCATCTATAATTGCAGGAGTCAGTGCAACCATTATTAGGTGTGGTATAGGTAGGCCAAAATCAACCAATGCTTTGCCCATTCACCCATGCTTCACCCTTCCCCATTCCAGTAAAATCCATCGAAAGAGGGGTATCACTAGCAAGGGCATCAAAGTTTGCCTAAATGATCAAAAGTTGTAGTTTCGTAGCGAATAATCAAATAATTTGGACAACTGTTACCTTAGGATAGTTACAGGCACAAGTACATGAACTAAGGTCCAGATAAGAGGCATATTACTAACATACTGGATCAACTATCACGAAAGAATACCTTGTTCTTTTACTATCAATCTATGTTCAAACAAAATATACAAACAGATGAAACAAGCAGTTTGATAATATTGCTCCACAATTTGTTGTTTTCATTTGATTTCATCAAAATTTCCCCTCTATTATAACTCATAAATATTAGGAACTTTGGCAAATACTTCTGATTCTATTTGTAAATTGTCAGGAACTTTTGCAGCCTATTCATTTTGTCAAATAAAATCTTCAAGCAAGGCTACACAACTCCTGTGCAATAATATACCAGTACAATCCAACAAATGGGGTCTGAGGAAGGTAGAGTATATGCAGACGACCCCTACCTCGGGAGGTAGATGGTCATCTTCAGATAGACCCTCTCTCAACGAAAATATATCAAAAATAAGCAAATGACAAAACGTTCAAATTTATCCTTAAATTGCATATATCCGAGACACATATTACCTTATACCATATTAATGGTTGGATTGTAGGCAATGTTGTTTGTGACTTCTAAAGTGAAGACCCTCTATTAGATAAGCCCAATTCTTCTCCTTTCAATCCAATCTGACTAACAAAGTACACATGATAGGCAAAGTCAATGTGATTATCCATCAAAATAAAAATCTCATGCTACCAGATATTAGTCAAAAATATAGAAGGAAACGAATGATCTAATAAAGGAAAGAAATCCTATGGACCTATTTTAAGGTATTAAGAAAGTTAACCTGATATGTCAACTGCTTAGTATAAAGATAAATAGTAGAGCCATTTTTGAAACCTTTCAATTGCACTAGAATGGTAATCCCTGCTAAAATATTGTCTAAACATCCTAAACATGCCGGTTCAATAGAATGAAAATATCCACAAGGAAAAAGAACACAGGAAAGAAAATCTTAGGATCAAAAATTAGGGTAGTTATGGACCTTAAGCTACTCAAACTTCACTGTGGCCTATAACTTGCCACACCCCATCGAAAAAGATGTGCATTGTCCCTAATGCACAAAAGCAATATAAAGTAGAACATAAGAGGTCAAAAGCATACTTGGGTGCCTAAGCACCAGTCTTAGGCTCATCAGGTCATCCCTCTCATATGGGGTAGTCTCTTCAATATGGTACTCTATCAAAGGGGTCAATACCCCTCAACTGATCATACTCACAAGTTCACCGTATCTCCTCATCACGCCTCGACTCCCTCAAGGAAAGCTCGAGATTCTTCTCCTCTAACCTCCTCGCACATACATGTTTGATGTCTGGATCCTCATCCATGCAATGTCTTTTCCCAAGGGAATAGAGGGTAGGCTCGCAAGGAGCAAATAAATCAAATATCGGCATCGAAAAAATCATCTCTGATAGTGTGACTGTTTCTGCCAGTGACGCTATCATGTCAGCCTGAGCTTCTGGATCTCTGTCTACATGGCTGACAAATCTAAAGGTTAGGCCCACGGTCAATCTTTTCTGTACCCTCTCCTCGAAGGCGTTAATGTGTGCATCCACGCAGAAATATGGTCCTGGATAGCAGCGACTGCGAATGCCTACATCTGACCCTCTGAGTCTTAAATAGCCTGCCATATCTATGGCCTGATCTGCTAAAAAAGCTGAGTCAACTAGGACTTAGTATGTGATAGACTCTGCGCCATGGCCTGAATAGAAGCAGCGGACATGTAGATCATGTCTATTATAGGAGTCTATGAAATAGTGGCCTTTGTTGCAGTAGCAAGAATATTAGGCCCCCTCTCCTCATCTAAACCATGTTGCAAGGGTCTCTCCTTAGTAGTAGCAGCAGTGACGGTATCAACCTCTGAACCCTCAGACGGTGGCGTTGGGGTGAACACCTCTGGCATAAGTAGGACTGTGCTCGCAGAGTGCCACTGGGTTCTCATCATCCTTTATTAGGCTGGGCTCCAAAGTATGATAGGCCTCAATTAACTAGTCCTGCTGGTGTAAAATCTCCTCCCTAGACTCTAAAAAAAAGCCTGTAGATTAGACACGAGAATGGGATAGAGGTGGCCCTTTTCAGTGCAGCCTCGCGTATCTGCCCAGCAAAGAGGCGGACCCAATCAATATCATAGCCATCTAAGATGTTGGAAACCAAAACTACACACTTTGGCATAAGAGTATTATCCTCCAAGGTTGATGGGAAACGTGATCGAACAATAGCCCACTAGAAGTTGGTGAGGAAGCTGAGTGAAGCTTTCACGATAAGCTCAGTGTGAGTGGTGACCCAAGCAGGTTCTGAACCATGCTCTGCAATAAGCCCTACTAACCATCTCATCAATGTGGTCCTCCACTCAGGACCTTTATAAAATGAGTGGGTTTCGAGTCTACCCTACTCGATGATCAAACTCTGTGGTGGATCTAGGGGCATAATACTCGGGGTTGAATAGCATGCAGTGGATAGTCTTCTCTGATATGTCGACCCGCCAACCCGTTACTCGTGTCTCTATGAACCTAGGCTGAGCGAGTTTCTTCCCCTTAAGAAGAATAAGTTGGATAGTGGCTACGTATGATGCATATAATTCCCTCACCATAGTCGGGGAGTACCGTCCAAGAGACTTTGTCAGCCACAGGAGCTTGTATGATGTCATCATGTCCAGAAGGCCGGGGACACGGCTCAGTCCACCTGCAATAACTCTGGGCTCCTCATAGATGGAATGGGTAGGCTTGCACTGCTCCTTTGATTGCATGCCCTCTTTATAGATCTCATCCATTCCCTCGACACACCACCAGTTAGCAAAGGTATCCGATGTTGATAATGATGGTGGTGCGACAGAGGGCTCGGAATCTACTCCTTCCTCAGAGTCCTCCTCATAATTGGACTACTCTCTTTATAGAGTCATTTATGGCATGTTGACCCTTCACTGCCTCCCTTTTCAGAGTGGGAAGGACTAGCAATTGGAGCTTGAGGCTGCCCAGCTCTAGCAGTAGCTCGGGTCTGTGGTCTAGAAGCCTCTGGGTCTGACAGGGCATCAAGTATCTCTAATGACCCGCTCAGTTGTGGGGTCTGCTCCGTATTCGAAGTCCAACATCTGAAGGATCATCCTTTAGCTTTCTCCTCAGAGCCTCAATCTCAACACGTCTACCCATTGGGGCCATATTACCAGGGATATAGACATAAATGCACCATGGTTAGTCCAAGGAATCATGAAATAGAATACAAAAATTTATCAAAATGCAGTTATATATGGGTTCTATGAAAGCCCTTTTATGGGTCATGGTGAATACTACGAGTCATAAAGTGCTCTCGTAGACCAGTGTTTCAAACAAAGTTTGGTTACTGGAAAAGTCTATGAGACCAGGTACGACTCGTAAAGTGGTTAACGACTCACAGACTGGGCCGTAGAACATTCCAATTAGTAATAAAACTCAGGCAGGGATCTACCATATCACGATCCAAGCCTAGATCCTAGACGTGCCATGGCGAATGGGAGCCCTAAGGGACCAAAACAAGCCTCTTAGTATATCAATCGCACATCCTTGGTCGTGGAAGAAAAGTAAACAACAAGAAAAGATATAAATAAGGGAAAATGGGACTAAGGGAAGTCTTTGAATATAAACAAAGCTTAAGAGTCAAGCTTATAACATAAATACGTCATAATATTCCAACACCTCTAAATATAGAATGGAGCGGGGGCCAAGACACTTATGGGGATCACCCTTATAATGTCAAATGTTCAACACAAAGAAGTCTTAGAAATAGCAAGAGGAAGTAGATAGTGTCCTCGGACTTGAGGACTCAACAAAGCTTATCTTCGAATAATCACACTAGCCACGTGGAGGATGATCAAGAAGAGCTCCAATCCCCACACAGTGATATCATGTGGCATAAAGTATGTGTTAGTATATTTGAATATACTAAATCTATAGGATGCAATGCAACAAGACATAAGCCCATATAGTCAAAAAGCATAGAAATAGGCAATAGATAAATATAATCTCAATATGGCATGCAAGATCAATGCTTTGAGTAAAATATATTTATAAATCATTCAACCTTGATAGAACATAATACATATGTGGGAAGTGACCTCAACTGACAAAGAATAATACCAAGCACTCTACAACTTGGAATCCCGACGATTATCCCTCATCGGTAAAGAGGTGGTCTACTTGCCAAGGTAAATCATACTTCACCTTACAGGAACATGACCCATTTCGTATGAAGTAACCCTTCTTACAGAAACATGACATATTTCGGAAAGGATTTCAGAAGAAACTTCGCCTTACAAGAACACGACCCATTTCAGGAAGAATCTCAAAAGAGAGTGCACTATATGGATCCACTAGTAAAGCAAGGGTAAAGTATACTCCTGTGTTGGCATATAGTTTGAGGAAAGAGAGCATCCCCTCAATACAACAATGCTAAGCCTAATCCCATGAAATAATTGAAATAATCATATCCTTAGTAACTTATAATGAACATAGTATCATAACAAAAGTAGCTCTAAAACATCTTTGACCTCTAATGGGGAGCCTAACTTTAAAACATAAGAATAGATCATTATCAAACATTGCCCTTACATTAACATCAAAGGCTCACAACAGGTAAAATCTTTGAAAGAGACCTTAATCCAGTATTTACAACATCATAGACATTTTCATGAATTTAGTACATCTTTTGAAAGCCCAAAATCATCATAAAGTCACTTGACTCATAAACCATACAATAGATCATCAATAACTTTAAGAATCCTTGTCAAGACATTTTATCAAACACTTGGTGAGTATGAAATGCTAGTTCAAAATCATGAAACTCAAGAGTGAAATAATATGAGAAAACTCAATGTAAATCAACCCACCAATATATAGTAAAACCCTCATATAGAATACCTTAAAATTCATCACTAAATCTCATAATAAATCATAGTTTCATAGCTCAAAACATATAAAGTCTTAATAGACAAAACCAACTCATAGTCTAAGCTTGAGATATATAGGCATGCATATTTAATCAACACTTCATAAAACCCCAACATATTTCATGCTTATAATCCATAATAAAAGTTACCCGTAGTTAATACAACTTGAAAATATGCAATTTTCATAAAATAGGAAGATTGGGCTCCATGGGTGAAAGAACTCAATGGATGAAACCCACATATCTCAAACTTGGATTTTCTTGATGTATACTTGAAGGAGATTTGAAGCTTGAATGTAGTTCTTGAGATCCAGAATTATGCTTGAGACACTTGAATTTGGATGAAATATTTGGTTAAGTATTAGAGAGGGTTTTGAGAGGGTCTTGAGTTTTATAAAGTTGAAAAATGGCTAAGTATAGGTGTTTTCATGCATAAGTGGACAAGGGGCTATGATATTAATGCCCTTGGGCCAAAACAGAAATTGCAGCACAAAATAACACTGATCCACGCCCTGGTGCTTCGAGGCCAGGCACAAATCAGCTTTGGAAATCTTAAACTTTGAAAAAAATATTTTTTGCTACGGGTGCTCTAAAATCGGGGTTATACCTATTTCCCATTCAATTTTGCCCCCCGAACATGAATATGAAGTTACATTTTTTTATATTATACACATATTTTGAGATATATGAAAATTATGATTATGGGCATTTCCGAAAAATATTTTTGGGGTGTTTTTGGGGGCGTTTCAATATCTCTCCCTTGGGAACATTCATCCCCAAATGTCAAAAAAATGTACATAAGAGAAGTAATCATGAAGATTTTAGCCCAACATGAATACAAGAAATGCACTTAAACATTGTTTTCAAAAATAACCATAACTTGTTACCATAAACATGAATGCATGCAACATGATATGAGGGTTGAAACTTAGGACTTGAAATCAGACACAGGACTTAATTTGCTATCTTAGGCTTACATAGAATGAAAGAGGTACGGATGTCACTCCTTCATGTCCACTCCAGCTCCCCAAGTGATGCATTCGACTTGTTGATTTTTCCAAAGAACACTGACGAAAGCAACATCTTTGTTTCTCAACCTCTTCACTTGTCTCTCCAAAATCTCCACCAGGATGTCCTCATAGGTCAATATCTGAAGGCACAATAGTAATTGGGTCACCCATACAATACCTCAACATAGAAACATGGAAAACCGGATGAACCAGACACATATTAATGGTAACTCTAACTCGCACGCTACCTTACCAATCCTCCTCAACACCCTATAAGGACCCACAAATCTTGGACTTAATTTCCCTTTCTTGCCAAACCGAACCACACCCTTCATGGGTGAGACCTCCAAGTAAACCCAATCACCAACCTTAAACTCAAGATCTCTTTTTCTCATATCAGAATATGACTTTTTCCCACTTTAAGCCATCTTCAGCCTTTCCCTCATCAACCTTACCTTCTCCAAAGCTTTTATAACCAAATTCGGTATAATCAAAGCCATCTCACCAACCTCACAAGGTATCTTCCCATAGTCTCCATTCATTCTCATGGAATTGGGAAGAATAGAATAGAATGAATCATAAGCCTCTCGCAAAATCAACTCCCTCCATTCATCAACATTAGGCACACACAATTTACCTTGGTACCAAAGGATACCATCAACCCCTTGGGAGAAAAACTCCACATTACCACCTTCTACCAAGGCCTTCAACTCTAGCAAGGCGGGTCAAGATCTTGTTTTGCCTTCACCTCCACAATCAAGGACGATTTAGAAAAATCAACAACCACTACACCCCGAACCAATTCTTGAGGAAACACAATATATAACAAATCCTTCCAACCCTTCCAGTAGAGCAAAGATAGGATCTGAGACAAGCCTGTCTTCCAAAGTTTGGAAACTTTTTTCGCACTCATCGGTCCACACAAATTTCCCCTTCTTTTGTGTCAACTTAGTCATAGAAGAAGCAATAGAAGAGAAGCTATTTACAAACCCCTGGTAATAATCCTCCAAACCCAAGAAACTTCTAATGTCCGATGAAGTCAAAGGTCTAGGCAATTCCTAATCACCTTCGTCTTCTTAGGATCTACCTTAATACAATCACCTGACATCATATGTCCCAAAAATGCAACCTCTTTCAACCAAACTCACATTTTTCATATTTAGCATACAACCTCTTATCCGTCAAGATTTGCAACATCACCTTCAAATGATTCACAATCTCTTCTTCAATCCGGAAATAAGTCAATATAACATCCACAATTACCACACACATATAAAGATAGGGTTTAAATACCCTATTCATGAGATCCATAAACATAGCCGGGGTATTGATCAAGCAAAAGACATAGCCACATATTCCAAAATATCAGGAAGGACATCAAGAAACTCATTAACCACCGGAACCAACTCAATAGGAAGGACTTTGGACTCAACATACCTAACCCTCACAAGATGATAGAGATATCTTTTAGAAATTAACTTTTGGGCTTTAAGGCAAGAAATGAATCTACTCTTGACTAACACACCATAACTTTCCCACTCAAGGACACGTTAATTAGAAAATTCGAATTTAACCTTACAGGTTCTATAATCAATAGAAGCATAATATATATAGAACCAACCCATCCCAAGAATGACATTAAAATTCACCATATGTAATTCAACAAAATCACAAGGAAAGATTTTACGCAAGGTAAACACTAGACAATTTCTATAGACTCTTCTAGCAATAATGGACTCACCAATAGGAGTAGACACTTTATAAGGTTCACACAACAATTCGGGGATAACGTGGAGCTTTTTTGTAACAAAAAGAGTAATAAAAGAAAGAATGGCACCCGGGTCTATCAATTCATACACATCAAAATCAAAAAACTTTAACATACCTTCGAAGCACCATGCCATGTCTAGTGACCTCTAAAGGGGTATGGTTGTGCACGTCGATGATCATCCTCATGATTCCTAGCAACCCATGGACAACGTCTCAACTTATGATCCTTTTCACCATATTTGAAACGTACACTTGAATCGGTAGCACGGAGGAGGAGCTTGAACACCAACACCCTTACTTTTCCTTTGACCATGTGGACAACTATGAATCTTGTGGCCATCGTGCCACACCCAAAGAATGCACCCGTGTTCCTCCAACATGTGACACTATGATTTCTCCCATATTTTTGGCACCTAGGATGGGTCATCCTACTATTTCCATTTGGCTTAGCATATGGGAGCCTTCTTTCAAATTGTGCCCTTCTTCTCCCTTCCCTTGAGGATATTGGGAAATCCCTCATCTTATGCCCAACACCGCCACACTTGAAATAATCTGCGATTCTCGCCAAACACTTTCCTTGATGTTTCTTACCACACCCTTGATAAGAGGCATAAAGGGTCCTTTTCTTTAGGCACTTGGGCACCGTAGTCTAGCAGAAGATGAAGCATCCTCAACTCGGGCTATCTTAGCATTTTTCTCCCCCTTTCTATTATTTGAGCTCTCGGGGGTGTCCATTGATTGGTTGAGTTTAGCGGTTACAGCTTTGGCTAATATCCATAGAGCATTGCGAATCTCCGCATTGGAAATGTCACCATCCTGAATAGCTTGAGACATCTTCTGAAACATAATGGTTAAGAATCAGGAATAAGTCTTAGGGGGACTTAACTATACCACATGAAATAGATCATAAAAAAGTGAAACATTTCCTTAAACGCCTCATAGCCTTTACTCATAGTTGTGACGCGCTTCACAACCATGAATAATACTCTAATCGATACGATGTTTTGGATTACGAGGACCATAAACAACCTAATGCTCTGATACCAAGTTTTTCATGACCAACCCTAGGGCCTAGACATCATAAAGCGAATGAGAGCCTGAAAGGACCCAAACTCTTAGCATATCAATCGCATATCCTTGGTCGCGGAAGCAAAGTAAAAATAACAAAAGATATAAATAAGGGAAAATGGGACTCGGGAAGTCTTTGATATAAACAAAGCTTAAAAGTCAAGCTTATAGCATAGATACATCATAATATTTCAACAATACCTCTAAACATAGAATGGAGCAGGGGCCAAGACACTTTCCGTACTCACCCTCATAATGTCAAATGCTCAACATAAAGAATTCTTAGAAAAAGCAAGAGGAAATAGATAGTGTCCTCGGACTTGAGGACTCACCAAAGTTTGTCTTCGAATAATCTCACTAGCCATGTAGACGATGATTAAGAGGAGCTCCGATCCCTATATGGTGATATCATGTAGGAATAAAGTATGTGCTTATATTTTTGAATGTAATAAGTAGGTAGGATTCAATGCAACAAGACATAAGTCCATATAGTCAAAATATAGAGAAACAGGCAGTAGATAAGTATAATCTCAATATGGCATGCATGATCAATGCTTAAAGCAAAACATATTTACAACTGATCCCTATATGGTGATATCATGTAGGCATAAAGTATGCGTTAGTAGTTTTGAATATAATAAGTATATAGGATGCAATGCAACAAGACATTAGCCCATATAGTCAAAATACAAGAAATAGGCAGTAGATAAGTAAAATCTCAATATGGCATGCATGATCAATGTTGAATTAAAACATGTTTAGAAATCATTCAACTTGCATAGAACATAATACATATGTGGGAAAAGACCTCAACCGACAAAGAATAAGACCAAGCGATCTACAACTTGGAACCCCGATGATTACCTCTCATCAATAAAGAGGTCTTCTAGTTGCCAAGGTAAATCATTCTTCAACTTATGCGAACATGACCCATTTCCTATGGAGTAACCCTCCTTACGAGAACATGACCCGTTTTAGAAAGAATTTCATAAGAAACTTCGCCTTACGGGAACACGACCCACTTTGGGAAGAATCTCAAGAGAGAGTGCACTAGATGGATCTACTAGTAAAGCAAGTGTAAAGTATACTCCTATATTGGCACATAGTTTGAGAAAAGAGAGAATTCCCTCGATCCATCGGTGTTAAGTCTAATCCCATGGAATAATTAAAATAATCATATCTTTAGTAACTTGTCATGAACATAGAATCATAATATGAGTAACTCTAAAACGTCTTTGACCTCTAATGGTGAGCCTAACTATAAAACATAAGAATAGGTCATCATCAAACATTACCCTTGCATTAACATCAAAGGCTCACAACAGATAAAATCTTTGAAAGAGGGCTTAATCCGGCATTTACAATATCATAGACATTTTCACGAATTTAACACTTCTTTTGAAAGCCCAAAATCATCATAAAATCACTTGACTCATAAACCATATAATAGATCATCAATAACTTTAAGAATCCTTGTCAAGATATTTTATCAAACACTTGGTGGGTGTGCAATGGTAGTTCAAAATCATGCAATTCAAGAGTGAAATAATATAAGAAAACTCAATGTAAATTAACCCACCAACATATAGTAAAACCCTCATATAGAATACCTTAAAATTCGTCGTCAAAGCTCATAATAAATCATAGTTTCATAGCTCAAAACATACATAGTCTCAATAGATAAAACCAACTCACAGTATAAGCTTAAGATAGATCGACATGCATATTTAATCAAAACTTCATAAAACCCCAACATATTTCATGCTTATAATCCATAATAAAAGTTACCCATAGTTAATAAAACTTGAAAACATGCAATTTTCATAAAATAGGAAGATTGGGCTCCATGGATGAAAGGACCCAATAGATGAAACTCACATACCTCAACCATGGGTTTTCTTGATATAGAATTGAAGGAGACTTGAAATTTGAATGGAGTTCTTGAGATCCGGAACTATACTTGAGACACTTGAATTTGGATGAAATATTTGATTAAGTATTAGAGAGGATTTTGAGAGGGTCTTAAGTGATATAGAGTTCAAAATGGCTAAGTACAGTTGTTTTCACGCATAAGTGGGCATGGGGCTATGACCCCAAGGCCCTTGGGCCGAAACAGAAATTGCAGTAGAAAATAACACTGATCCGCGCCCCTGGCGTGTCATGGCCAGGGCACAGATCGGCTCTGAAAATTGCAAACTTTGAAAAAATTAAATTTTCTATGGGTGCTCTAAAATAGGGTTATACCCATCTCCTACTCAATTTTTCCCCTGATCATGAATGTGAAGTTGGATTTTTGATATCACACAAGAATTTTGAGATATATGGAAATTACGATTATGGACATTTTCAAAACACATTTATGGGGCCTCTTTGGGAGCAGTTCATACGAGACCTATCTATGAGTCATAAAGCGATCAATGACTCATAGAAGGTCTCATCTGATGGTTACTCAGAAATATCATGTTTTTAGAGTTTCGCACGAGGGGAATAAGGACTCGTAAATTGTTATACGGGTCTGTAAAAGTCACTCATGGACCAGAAATCTCAGTCACCTGAGTTTCTATCACACGAACCCTAAAAGATAGTTTCAATAGATAATCATCATCATCGAAGCAAGAACACACACCCACAAGATTAGCACACACAAACCATTCCCCCAGATATGTTTTAAACATATACACCCCATCGAAACATGCGATATCCTTTGGTTTTGACCATTCATATTGGACTTACACAAAATTATATACTCATGCCATCACCTACCAATTCTACAAGCTCAAACGATTCTACATCATTAAAGTAAACATGGTGAATGGTGCAATAGGCACAACAACTAACAATCACAAGGCCAAAATACCTAATTTCGGATTCAATTAATCAATTCAACTAAGGGAGACCCAATTTCACATAACATGATTAAATTTAACAACGATTTCATGTTCCAACACCTTCCCCTACACAATATTCAAATCAATCAAGTAAAAAAAGCAAATTAAGGGTTTAAAAACTAATTGAGATCTTACCAAGAGTAGAGATTAACTTTAAGAAAAGAGAGAGGGTGAATGATCACAAAACCCTACTGGCCAAAATTCTTGCTGGAAAAGGGTCATGGTGGTAGGAAACTGATCAAAAAAACAAGGGTGGGGATCAGTTGGGTGATTTTAGGTCAATTGGGTCAAATGTGAGGTCAAAATAATTTGACCCCTCCTTTTATACTTTTACCGAGTGTCTAAAAATTAATTGGGACTGGGTCTATGAAACCTCGATTACGAGTCTTAGATGGATCTATGGCTCGTAAAATCATGGTTTCATAGAACCCTCCATACATAGCAAATTTTCAAAAAATCTACCTGGGTTCCACGAACCCCATTCACCACTCATAGATTGATCTACGAATCGTAATGTTGTCTCATTGATTGGAGTGCATATTTTTCCTGCTAACTGAAATCTCTACAAGATAGGGTATGATTCATAAAGTACTTTATTACTATTAGATCCATTTGAAGATACTTACCTAATGCTTTTTTTAGCCAAATTTGCTGACTTAGTCTTCTACCTGCATACTCTTTAGGAAATACATTGTTACCATATATGCAACCAACCCATTGTCCAAAATTACAATCAAAACAAACGAAAATAACTACCTATAAATCCAAAAACAAAGAATATACCTATAACTATGTTATTACATCAAGAACCTTGGGTTGCCTCCCAAGTTGCGCCTGATTTAATGTTGCAGCATGACTTAGGCAAATTGGTTACTCAGACTACACCAGTTGCCCAAACTTCCCTCTTGAGCTCATCTGGATGCTTCATGGACTGATGGATGTTGAAGATAGCTTCTTCGTCATTCAATTTAAACCTATGTTGACCAGCTTCTATATCTACTAGAGTTCATCCATTAGCTAAGAATGGTTTTCCCAAGATGATTGGGACATTGAAATCGACCTCGTAGTCTAGAATCACAAAGTCTGCAAGGAATATGAATTTTTCTACTTTAACCAACACACCATAGAATATCCCCAAAGGCTTTTCCACAATATGATCCACCATCAACAATTGCATACTAGTTGGAATAGGGGCTCCCAATGCAAACTTCTTATAGACTGCAAGGGGAATCAAATTGATATGGCACCTAAATCATATGGTGCTCTTACGAACTCCACATCACCTATAGTGCAACATATGGTGAAAGCACCTGGATCTTCACACTTTTGAATGAAGGATTTTGTAGTGATAACATTGCAATGTTGAAGCTCTTGGGAAAGCTCTTGACTTACGGTGCGGTTTTTGGTAACCAAATCATTTAGATACTTTGCATAGCCTAGCGTTTTCTCCAAAGCCTTAATGAGGGGGATGTTGATAGATAGATGCTTTAGCATGGAGAGAAAACTTCTTAAACTTTCCTTCCTCCACCCTCTTTTTGATTCTTTGAGGGAAATGAGAAGGAGGCCTAGGGACGGGCTTAAACTTTTGTGGCGCTTCAATTGCTTCACTCACCCTATCCTTACTACGATCATCTCCTTCATCCTCATCCTTAGCTACAACCATCTCCTCACGAACATCTTTCTCATCAACTGGCATAGGATGATCAATAGTGCTCTTGCCACCCCTAGCAGTAACTGTCATACATTTTTCTTCATTCTTAGGATTTTGAACTGTGTTGCTATGGAATGTACCCTTCTGACACTGATTCAATTGAGTTGACACCTGAAAAAATTGTTCTTCAAGCTATTTAATAGCCACAGAATTAGAGTCTATCTTTTGATTAATGTTATAGATCTTAATTTTTATGCCCCTTAGAGTCTCATCTTGTGTCTTGGCCTTCTTCAACAGGCAATCAAACATCTCCTCAATTCAAGAATTGTCTGCACCAGTATCCTGATTTTGTGGTGGCACACAAGGACCATTTCTGAAGCCTTTTCTCCGAGCCCAATTTGCATCTGGACCCCTATTTCTATCGTAGTAACCACTGCGATTGTCTCTGAAAGCTCTATCTCTACCATGTTTTGACCTTAGTTTCCTTGACCTTGGCACAAATAGTACTGATAGGACCCTTAGGCATTGGTCCAGAAACCCCTCGTCTGGTCATTCACAAAGCAAGGGTCCTCCTTATAGTATGGCTCCTCGTACATGGGTGCACGCGGATGTTAATGAACGGCTGCATTTACTCTTCCTTGGTTCTTCTTCATTATCACCTCCATGCCCGTGTGAATCTGAGCAAGTTGTTGCATGATCTCTTCATTAATTCTGGCTTGTTTTGGACCCACACTATTAGCACATGAACTCTTTGTGGAAGCTCTATCCCATTGCTCCCATGCACGATTGGTCTTGACCACTTGTTCCATATTCTCTGCAATCCTTGCAAATGGTTGATCTACAAAACATGCCCCCCATGATAGTGTCAACACAAAACCTGGTTGTTCTCATCAAGGTAACGGTAGAATATCTCTACCAAGGAATCATCAACTATTTTGTAGTTAGGGATGCTCCTCGGATACTTAGTGAAAATCGCTCCCATGTAGTGTTTATTGAATCACCAGGAAATTGCTCGAAGTTGTTGATATGGTCCTTCAACTTGAGCTTCTTTGATCTGGGGATCTCCAAAAAGTCCTTCTGCAAATCTATCCAGCTAGTGATTGAACTCTATGGGAGCTCAAATAGACATAATACAGCATTTCCCGTGGGAGAGAATTCGTCCCACAGCACCCAGAAACAAATTTTGTGTCCCTATCACACTCTTACAAATAAATGCCACGTTGTGCAAGTGGCTATATGGATCCTCTTATGGTAAGCCCGCAAATAGCCGATGATTCTACAGCATCTTAAGTAACCCACTCGAGACTGTGTACTTTGTGTCAACTAGTAGTGGTGGAAACACAATGGCTCCAATAACATCCACAGCCATAGGATTTAACCTGTACTGATTCCATTAGTAAGCATTAGCATTGAACTCTCGAGGTTACAGAATGTCCTCAAAAGGAGGTGGGTTCTCATCCCTATCATCATCATTATTCCGGTTCAAGGTAGCATTGGTTGCGTTGTTGGCGTTCTCTTAGGCCATTCTTTTTAAAGTTCTTTGGATCTCTAGATCAAGGGTGGATTTAAGGGATTTTCTTGACTCCGAGTGTTGGGCATACACTACTCATACACCCTATAAAAAAAACAAACACAAAAAGGTAAAACAAAGGAAACTAAGGATTTACACTTGAATTACTAGTGAATCTAACATAGTCTAGCCGTATTTCCTGGCAACGGCGCCAAAATCTTTATGTCGCCCAACTTATACCTCCTTTTTTAGAGGATAAAGTGATCATTATCAAGAAATAAAACAAAACCAAGGTTAGGGTCAAATCCACAAGGAATACATAGATTCAAGACAAATTCACCAATAAGCAATCCAAGTAGTTAACCAATTCAATTTCTTGAAGGGGGTTTGCAATAATCAATAAGAAAGTAAACCAAACTACTATCATGGGGAAACAATCAATAATGGAAAGCAACTAGGGTATTATGTTCTCCATGAATTCCTAACTTAGTATCATCAGATAACCCAATTCTTGTCTAGTGTAAACATGCAGGACAATAATCTAAGTTCTCCAAGCCCTTTGGTCAAAGGTGAGAGGCCAATTTTCACTATGCGACTTGGCCCATCTCTATAGTGTGCAATAATAATCATTATCTATAAGTCCCAATACAACCTCCCCTTGGTACAGTTTGGTTGAGTAGACGAGAACACATCAATCAAATCCTGTTAATCAATCCATTTTCCTATTCATTACTACTTTAGTCTAATCAGTTACACTAGGTGAGTTCTAATATTGGCCACCACTAGAAAACAAGAAAAATGATGAAAATTGACTAATACATGCATATACCCAATCTAAGAATTGTAAATTATCTGGGTCTACTTTGTTAGATCTTCGTGTTCCCACAACCCTAGTTGTAGATTTAACTACTCATGCTTTTTGTAAATGAAGAAATTATGAATAGAGAAAACATAATTAAACACTTACAAAATTTGAATTGAGATCAAGCAAATTCAAGATAATGAGAATCACAAAATTGAAGATCAAATTTACCCACAAGTGTAGTCTCACAATCTTCTCTCAAAAGTATTGAGTTCTCTAAGTACAAATCCTAAAAACTCTGAAAAATGATGCCCTCCCCTAAAAAATGACCTAAAAGTACCATTTATAGTAAGTATAATTAAGTCCTAAATAAATTAGAAAAACTGGTTGGCAAACTCCACGAAATCTCTCTATAACTCGTAGTGTCATCTACGACTTGTAGTCGGGCTCTCGCAGTCAACTACTAGGATTTTGGACTTCTCTTCTACGACACCATTTCATGACCCGTAAACTGATATGAATCATAATGCATGCTCGTAGACTTCAAATTCATCAAATTTTCCCTCACAAAACCAATCTATACGACTCTTAGAATGCTCTATGACTCATATGCAGATATCGTAGAGCTGATCTTCGGAAAACATCCCTCATTGGAATTTGTCATGAGACATCTTCTACGACTCATATAATGCTCTATGATCCATAGAGAGTCTCGTAAATCATCAAAAACCAGCAATTTCTGTAATTTTGCCCCAAATCATGGCCAACATGTAATCCTGCAAATCTAAACAGAAAAACACATAAAATCCCCAAATCCCGCACTGAGAACACATAAAATCCTAAGTTTTAAGCATAAAAAGTGTTGTATTTTAACAGCACATCAATACCCTCAACTTAAAATTGTTGCTTTTCCTCAAGCGATAACTCAATCTATACAGAAAACATAGTAACACATAGACCTCAACTTAATTGTATACATCACATATATCTCAAACTCAAATACCCACACTAGCTTTTGAAAATAGGATCAGATAGCTATTTAGCAAACCAAAGCACACTGATACATATGACAACACAACTATGACAAGCAAGGGATTATCAATAGTCCTCAATCACTCAACAAGTCAAATGCTAACAATGCAATGCAAATGCCCTCACAGAAAGAATTCTCATACATGACACTCAATGATAATTTCATGTTTAACCTTGGGACTGTGTAAAAACACTCACTCTCACAAAAGATATCCATGCACAATGACTAATACCATAGACTTTCCCCTATATTCATAACTCAGACTTTCAACTAACTGGACTAAGATCACTTTAGGACTTTCTAGGCTTGTAACGTAGGCTCACGGGGCTTTGGTATGATATTTTAAGAAAATAGTGACTAAAGGCCCCTCTTGAAACTGCATTTTTCTACATTTTTGCTCCACCAACCATGTCATTTTTACCTTATTCTCCCTTTTTCCTTATTCAAGCTTTTTATTTGATTTTTCAGCTTTTTGCCTTGCTTTTACATTTCATTTTGCTTCATAGCTCAATTTAAGGAATCTTTTATTTTTCTTGCACGCGGTACATGATTTTTTTTCTCCTCATTCCTGACTCACGCCCTTATATTGTTCTTTTACCCTTACACCATCCACCCCAACTTAGGCTTTTAGTCTGTGGTGAAGTACACAATATCTATTTCCCAAACCAGGGACACTTTTGGTAGCCACTCTCAACTTAGGCTTTTTGCCTCAGTCAAGGTGCACAATGCTTAAGGAAAGACTAGGGCCAATTTCAGGATTTTTCAGTATACAAGGTTAGGTTGATTAGGTGTTTAGAAAGAATAGGTACATGTTAGGCTCAAATATTTGGAACAAGGGATATATCTTCATTTGGTTGGTTATTTTTAGGCTAAAGTGGCCTATTTTAGGACAAAGGCCTAAGATCCTTTCCTAATCCATTTAGTCTACAATCTAACTTAGTGTAATAGGAAAAGTTTTGAATTAGCACAAAATACATGAATCTTGCAAAATATTCACACTCTCATGGCACAACATATATTATCAACAAAAAACTCACAGATTACACTTTCTATCTTAATTTACCCTCACTTATTAGAACTGATATTGTCAAACACCTAAATACGCATGGTTACTATTTAACTACTAATCAAAAATTTTTGTGGTTACCACTTTTCAAAACCAAATACAAAAATATGTTATATGCCACAAGTATTGGTACTATATGCTAGAAATATTGTCTAAATATCCTAAACATGCCAGTTCAACAGAAAATAAATATCCACGAGAAAAAAGAATACAGGCAAAAATCCCTTCGAATAAAAAATTGGGGTAGTTATGGACCACAAGTTACTCAGATTTCACTGAGGCCCATAAATACCCACTCCCCATCAAAAAATGTGTACATTGTACCCAATGAACAAAAGCAAAATAAAGTAGAACATAAGGGGTCAAAACATGCCTAGGCGCCTAAGCACCGGTCTTAGGCTGAGTCCGGCCATCCCCCTCCTGCGAGACAGTCTCCTCAGTAGTAGTACTCTATCTGAAGAGGCCAATATCCCTCAACTGATCATACTCACAAGCTTGTTGCATCTCCTCATCATGCCTCGACTCCCTCAAGGCAAGCTCGAGATCCTTCTCCTCTGACCTTCTCGCACATACATGTCTGTCATCTGGATCCTTATCTGTGCAAGGTCTCTTCCTGAGGGAAGAGTGGGTAGGCTTCCTAGGAGTGAATAAATCAAACATCGACACCAGAAATATGGTCTCTGGTAGTGTCACAGGTGCTGCCAGTGAAACGACCCCAAAAGTGCTTGGAATCGTAATTTTTATATATCTCAAAATTCATGTGTGATATCGAAAATTCGACATTATATTCTTATTTGGGAGGTAAAATTTAGTGGGAAATGGGTCTAACCCCAATTTTAGAGAAACTATATCAAAATTCGAAAATGCAAAGTGAGCGATTTCCAGTGAGCTAACACGCCTCAGGCGACGCGCCAAGGGCGCTCAAGTGTGTTATTTTTGTGCCCTATTTTTAGTTCGGTCCAAGACTTTTGGGTCTTGGTCCTAACTCTTCCCATGCGTGAAAAATACTTATACTTAGTCATATTTCACCTTCATATCAATTAATTCATTCCCCAATACTCTCTCAAACCCTTAGACTAATATTTCTCTCAAAATTCAAGTGTTCAAATCTCTTCCGGATCTTAAGAAATTCATCCAAGCTTCAAGTCTCCATTCAAATCTTCTTCAAGGAATTCTCCAAAGTCAAGGTATGTGGATTTCAACTATTGGGTCCTTTCACCCATGGTACCCAAGCTCCCTTTTTACATAAAACTCATGTTTCTAAGTTAATTTACTTATGAGTCTTATTTATTATGAATTTGACTATGAACTATGTTAGGGTTTCGTGGAAGTGTGACTGTTTTAGCATGTTATGAGCTATGAATCTTTGATCTATCTTGAGATTTGATGTAGAATTTTGATATATATTGTATGATGGTATTACAAAGTATTGGTGGGATGATTTATTTCAAGATTTATTGCATGATTTCACTCTTTAATTGTATGATTTTACACTAGCTTTACACACCCACCAAGAGTTTGATAAAATGTCCAGTTTAGGGTTCTTGAGTTATGGATAGTCTATTGCATGGCTTACGATTCAAGTGGCTTATGGTGATGAAAGGAAGTATATATGTGTATTTATATCACATAAAGCACCTATGGCATTGCAAGTAAATTGTTAGGATCTCATGTTTCTTGTGTTCTTGGGAATTGTTGATGAGTTATTAAGTCCTTATGCTAAGGTTTATGCTCTTGTGAATTGTGAAGCCTACTAGAAAGGGTTAGGAACTATGTCATATGCCTTACCCTCTAGTACAAGGCCAATTTTGTTGTATACCTTACCCTTATGTATGATTTTATGTTAAGCAATCTCTTATACTCATATGAAGGGGTTATGAACTATGTGGACGCCTCACCCTCATATGTGATTTAATATTATGTACTCACATGTAGGGTTTATGAACTATATGCTATACCTCACCCTCATGTGTGATTAAATAGGTTGTATTATCTTATTCTTACATGGAGGGGTTATGACCTATGCTATCTCTCTACCCTCATTTACTACCCATTACCTTCTAGAAGGGGTTATGACCTAAGTTATATCCCTGATCCTCTAATACAAGTTATTTGGATTATCTAATCATGTCACCTTATTGTGTTAAACAAGTTATGCAAGTATGAATATTTTCAAGCATGACTCACTTAAGCATTGCTCATACATGCCATATTATTATTATGGTATCTATTGCTTATTATTATGAATTTTGACTATTTTGCCTATATCTTATTACATTGCATCCTACATACTTAGTATATTCAAATATACTAATGCATACTCTATGCCGACATGATATCACCATGTAGGAACCAGACCCTATTGATTCTCCTCCATGTGGCTGGACGGATTGTTCAAGTTAGCTTTTGGTGAGTCCTCATGTCCAAGGACAATACCTATCTCCTCTCATGCTTATGTTTAGGCTATATCTTATATATTTAGATTACCTACTGTCATTATTATAAAGGTGAACCTCGTAGCTTGTCTTGGCCGTCATGAAGTTCTATGTTTAAAAGTGTTGTTTGACAGGTTATGTAATGATAATATGATCTTTGACTCTCTTGACTTTTTGATACTTTATGATATGAAAGATGTCTCATTGCCCCGTTTATCTCTATTTACTATCTCTTATTGTTATTTTATTGCTTCCGCTATCAAGGATATGTAATGATATGCTAAGAGCCTTTCTTGGGGTCCCTCCAAGTTCCCCATATGTCGTGTCACGTCTAGGCCCTAGGCTTTGGTCATGACAACCAGTGATGTTGTCATGTCAACCCTGAGCTTCTGGATCTCTATCTACATGGTTGACAAATTTGAAGGCCAAACCTCTGCCAATCTCTTCTGTAACCTCTCCTCGAAGGCGTTGATAAGGGCATCTATGCCAAAAATATGGTCCTGAATAGCAGCGACCGCAAATGCCTGCATCTAACCCTCTAAGTCTAAAATAGCTTGTTAGACCCATGGCCTGATCTGTTAAAAGAGCTGAGTCAACTGGTACTCAGCATGTGATAGTCTCTGCGCCATGGTATGAGTAGAAGCGACGGACACATAGACCATGCCCGTTGTAGGAGTTTATGAAGTAGTGTCCTCTATTCCAATAGAAGGAATAGTGGGCCTCCTCTCTTAATCTGTACCATGTTGCGGGGGCCTCTCCTTAGTAGTAGTAGCAGCAGTGGTGGTAGCAACCTCTGAACCCTCAAGCTTTGGTGCTAGGGCAAACACATCTAGCATAGGTAGGAGATGTGCTCATCGGTGTGCCACCAGGTTCTCATCATCCTTTATCAGGCTGGGCTCAAAAGTCTATTGGACCTCAATCAATCGGTCCAACTGGTGTAAAATCTCCACCCTAGACTCCAAATAGAGCCGATAGATCAGATACGGGAATGGGATGGAGATGGACCTCTTCAGTGCGGCCTCATGTATCAGTTTGGCTATAATGAAGGCCCAATTAATATCATAACTAGCTAAGATGCTAACAACCAAAACTAGATGCTTAAAGTAAGAGTATTATCCACTAAGGTTGGTCGGATGCATGGCCGAACAATATCCCACTAGAATTTGGCAGGAAAGCTAAGCGAAGCCTTGATGATTGGCTCCATGTGAGTAGTGACCCAAGCAGGTTCTGGACCCTGCTCTGCAATAAGGCCTACTAACCATTTCATCAATGTGGACCTCTACTCAAAATAATTTATAATGAGCAGGTTCCGAGTCTACCTCAATCGATGATCAAACTCTGCGGTGAATTTGGGAGCATGATACTCAAGACCAAATAGCATGCGACAGATAGTCACCTCTGATATGTTGATCCATTGAACCCTCACTCGTGTCTTTATCAACCTAGGCTGAGCGAGGGGTTTCTTCCCCTTAAGAAGACTAAGCTAGATGGTGGTTGCATATTATACGTAGAACACCCTCACTATAGTTGGGGAGTATCATCCAAGAGACTCTATCAGCCATTAGAGCCCGTACCATATCATCATCTCTTAGAGGCCGGGGACACAGCTCAGTCCATCTGCAATAAATCTAGGTTCCTTATAGATAGAATGGGTCAGCTTGCACCACTCCTCTGGTTGCATTCCCTCTCTATAGATCTCATCCATGTCCTCGATGGCCCACTATTTAGAAAAAGCATTCGATGCTAATGATAAGAATGGTGCGATAGAGGACTCGGCATATACTCCTTCCTCAGAGCCCTCCTCAGAATTAGACTCCTCTCCTGATGGAGTCATATATGGCATGCTGCTCCTCTCCCTGCCTCCCTCTCCAGACTTGCAAGGACTAACAACCGAAGCCTGAGGATGCCCAGCTCTAGTAGTAGCTCTAGTCTATGGTCTAGAAGCCTCTAGGTTTAGCTGCCATCAAGTATCTGTAATGACCTACTCAGTGTAGGAGTCTGTGAAACAACCATAAAAAGTGCCCAAAAATGTGCCTCGGAATGCCCAAAATTTTAAATTCCATATATCTCAAAATTCATTTGCTATTCAAAAATCCGACTTCATATTTTTGTTCAGGGGCAATTAGGTGAAAAAGGGTATAACCCCGATTTAGGAGCGAAAGATTAGCAATTACGAAATTCCAAGAATGCAATTTCCATTGGGGTTTTTGTGTTGCCTTCGCGATGCGCCCCTGTACATTTTGGGGACTGCTTTTTTAAACTTGGTCCAAGACTTCTAAGTTTTGGGCCTAAGTGTTCCCAAATGTGTTTTTACCCATACTTAGCCAAATTTCAGCCTCATATCATCCTAAACATTTCTCAATACTCACCTAAATACTTAGTCATATTTTCACTCCCCAAACTCAAGTCTCAAACCCTCATCCAAAGATAAGGTTCTCCTTCAAGGTTCTTTTTCAAGCTTCAAGTCTCCATCTCCAATCTTCACCAAGATCATCTCTAAGCTAAGGTATGTGTGTTTCTTTCATGGGTTCCTTCCAACCACGATACTCAAGCCTCCTTTTACTCAAATTGCATGATTTGAAGTTGATTTACAAATGGGTATTGCTTATTATTAAATTCACTACACACTATGTCAAAGCTATGTAAATTTATGACTGTTTTGCTATGTTTTGAGACCTATTTTAAGATTTGATGAGGGGTTTTATGTATATTGCTTTAGGGTGTTTCACGATGTTGATTGCTAGTTTCACAATAGATTTTCTTGCATAATTTCATCTCTATATTTCATGGTTTTATACTAGCATTACACACCCTCTAAGTGTTTGATAAAATGTCCGGATGTGGTTTCGTGAGGAGTTGAAGGCCCAACACATGAGATATGATATGAATGACTATATGATGATGAAATGAGATTATATATATGTTATACTCTATATAAGGTATTCCATTAGACCATACCCGATCCAGGGGGATAAGAGCTCGGGTAACCATGTGGGGGGTTTGTACTCATCAACCATGTGAGGGGTTTGTACTTCACCACCATGTTGATAAGGTGTGATTATCATCAACCATGTGAGGGGTTTATACCACATAACCACCAAGGTTTTTGTACCTTAAATAGCTAGCTTGGTCTCTTCTAAACATATGATATCTTATATGAGCATGAGTTACTTAAGTATGTTTTACTTAAGCATTGATCATACATGTCATATTATTATATTATGCCTATTACTTAATATTATGCATTTTGATTATGATGCCTATCTATTGTTGCATTAGATCCTACATACTTAGTACATTCAAATGTACTAACGCATACTCTTGTCTACATGATATCACCATGTAGGAACCGGAGCCCAAGTTGATCATCCTCCTCCACGTGGCTAGTTCGATGCTATTCAAGCTAGGTGGTGAGTCCTCCACTTTGGGAGGAGCATATGGGGCATTCGAGGGTTGTCTTGCAAAGATTGAGGGAATAGAAATTGTATGCCAAATATGATAAGTGTGAATTTCGATTGAAGGAGGTTGCATTGTTGGGTCATATGGTGTCAGGGGATGGTATAAAAGTGGATCCTAAAAAACCAATGTGACTAGAAATTGGCCTAGAGCATTGACCCTGTCGAATATTAGGAGTTTCTTGGACTTTTTGGGTTACTATAGAAGATTAGTGAATGGGTTCTCCTCCATTATTTCCCCTATAACAAAAGTGACTCAAAAGAAAGTTAAGTTTGTGTGGACCGATGAATGTGAGAGGAGCTTCCAAACATTGAAAGACAAACTTGTGTTCACTCCTATATTGTCACTACCGGATGGACTTAAGGGTTTTGTTTTGTATTGTGATGCATCTAGAGTTGGTTTGGGTTGTGTGCTAATGCAAAATGGTAAGGTAATAGCTTATGCTTCTAGACAACTCAAGGTACATAAAAGGAACTACCTTACTCATGATCTAGAGGTGGCCACCATTGTGTTTGCATCAAAGATTTGGCATCATTACTTATATGGGGTGCATGTTGATGTGTTCACCGATCATAAGAGCCTCTAATATGTCTTCACTCAAAAATATCTCAACTTGAGGCAAAGAAGGTGGCTAGAACTTCTTAAAGATTATGATATGAGTGTGCACTATCATCCAGGTAAGGCAAATATGGTGGCGGAAGCCTTGAGTAGGGTGTCCATGGGTAGCCTAGCTCATGTTGATGGTCGTGATAGGGAAATGGCTAGAGAGATGCATAGATTGGCGATATTAGGGGTTAGGTTGGAAGAGGTTGGTGATGATGTTGTTGTGGTTATTGATGGGTCTAAGTCTTCTTTGGTTGATGAGGTGATAGGAAAACAAGATCTTGACTCCTCCTTGCTTGAATTGAATGCCTTGATGAAAGAGGGCAAAGTAGAGGTTTTGTCCCAAGGGGAAGATGGTGCCCTTAAGTAACAAGGTAAGTTGTGTGTGCCTTGTGCTGATGGTTTGAGGGAGAAAATCCTTGATGAGCCCCATAATTCTTCTTATTCTAGCCACCTCGTCTCCACCAAAATGTACAGAGACTTAAGAGATGTGTATTGGTGGGGAGGCATGAAGAGAGACATTGCCAAATTTGTTTTCGATTGCCAAAGTTGTCAACAAGTCAAAGCTGAAGATCAAAGGCAGGTGGCCTAACCCAAGACATAGAGATTCCTACTTGGAAGTGGAAGTTGATTAATATGGATTTTGAGGTTGGGTAGCCCAAGAGTAGAAAAGGTTTTGATTCCATTTCGGTTGTGGTTGATAGGATGACGAAATCGGCTCACTTTATACTGGTTAAGACCACATATGGGGATGAAGAGTATGCAAGGTTGTATATCTATGAGTTAGTAAGGTTACATGGGGTTCCTTTCTCCATCATATCGAATCGTGGTTCACAATTCACTTCACAGTTTTGGGGGTTTTTTCAAAGGGGTCTTGGAATAAAAGCTCACCTTAGTACGGCCTTTCATCTCTAAACGGATGTCCAAGCAAAAAAAAACATTCAAACACTTAAGGATATGCTGAGGGCTTGTATATTAGAGTTGAGGGGTAGTTGGGATGACCATCTTCCTATGATTGAATTTGCCTACGACAATAGCTACCACTCTAGTATTGGTATGGCTCCTTTTGAGGCTCTTTATGGGAGAAGTTGTAGATTACCGGTTGGTTGGTTTGAGGTTGGAGTGGTGGCTTTGTTGGGATCGAATATGCTTATGGATGCTCTTGAGAAGGTTAGGGTGATTAGGGAAAGGTTAAGAATATCCCAAAGTCGTCAAAAATCCTATGCCGATGTGAGAAGAAGAAAACCTTGAATTCAAGGAGGGTGATTGGGTTTATTTGAGAGTTTCTTCAATGAAAGGTGTGGTCCGTTTTGGTAAAAAGGGGAAGTTGAGTCCAAGGTATGTTGGTCTTTATGAGGTCTTGAAGAGGGTTGGGAAAGTAGCTTATGAGTTGAAGTTGCCTAGTAAAATGAATTTGGTTCATCCGGTGTTTCATGTCTCTATGTTGAGAAAATGTGTTGGTGATCCTAATGCTACTGTGCCTCTTAATATGGTGGGTGTTGTTGAGGATAACTAGACTTATGAGAAGGTTCTGGTTCAAATTTTGAATAGGCAAGTAAAGAGATTGAGGAACAAGGAGGTGGCATCCGTTAAGGTCCTTTGGAGGAACCAACAAATCGAAACTGCTACTTGGGAGGCTGAAGCGGACATGCGAAAGTGGTATCCTTATCTTTTCCGCTCCACTCAAGCCTAAGGTACTAAGTCTAAGTCCCTTATGTGATTCAAGTCTTATATTTCAGCCCCTATATCATTCATATGCATTCATATTTAAGTTGGCAAGTCATGATGATTTTACACTCATGTTAAGATTTTGAAAATGGTGTTTTAAATGTAATGTTTCATTTTAGTTGGGGTTGATTTATTTGTGATCATTCTTGTCTTTTGCATCTCTTTTACATATGGGGACAAATTTTCCCAAGGGGGAGATATTGAAACGACCCCAAAAAGTGCCCCAAAACGTGCCTTGGAATGCCTGAAATTTTAAATTCCATATATCTCAAAATTTGTTGGCTATTTCAAAAATCTGACTTCATATTCTTGTTCAAGGGGCCCAAATTAGATAAAAAAGGGTCTAACACTGATTTAAGAGTGAAAGATTAGTAATTATGAAATCCCAAGAACGCAATTTCCAATGGGTTTTTGCATTGCCTTCGTGATGCGCCCCTGTACATTTTGGGGACTGTTAATTTAGGCTCGGTCCAAGACTTCTAAGTCTTGGTCCTAAGTATTCCCAAATGTGTTTTTACCTATACTTAGCCAAATTTCACCCTCAATCCTTCACATTTTTGTTAAACCCTCATCCCAAGCTAAGATTCTTCTTCAAGCTTCAAGTCTTCATCTCCAATCTTCACAAGTTCATCTCTAAGCTAAGGTATGTGGGTTTCTTTCATGGTTCCTTTCACCCATGATACCAAGCCTTCTTTTACTCAAATTTCATGATTTACAGTTGATATACAAATGGGTCTTGCTTATTATGAAATTCACTGCACACTATGTCAAAGCTATATAAAGTCGTGACTGTTGAGCTATGTTTTGAGCTATAAATCTTGGACCTATTGTAAGATTTGATGAGGGGTTTTGATGTATATTTCTTAAGGGTCTTTCAAGGTGTTGATTGTTAGTTTTACAATGGATTTTCTTTCATGATTCATCTCTATATTTCATGGTTTTATACTAGCATTATACACCCTCTAAGTGTTTGATAAAATGTCCGGATGTGGTTTCGTGAGGATTTGAAGGCCCAAAGCATGAGATATGATATGAATGACTATACGATGATGAAATAAGATTATGTATATGTTATACTCTATGTAAAGCATTGCATTAGACCATACCTGATCCAGGGGGATAAGAGCCCGGGTAATCATGTTAGGGGTTTGTACTCATTAACCATATGAGGGGTTTGTACTTCGCCACCGTGTTGATAAGGTGTGATTATCATCAACCATGTGAGGGTTTCATACCACACAACCACCAAGGGGTTTCTACCTTGAATAGCTAGCTTGGTCTCTTCTACACATATGATATCCTATATGAGCATGAGTTACTTAAGCATGTTTTACTTAAGCATTGATCATACATGTCATATTGTTATATTATGCCTATTACTTAAGACTATGCATGTTTATTATGATGTATATCTATTATTGCATTGCATCTGACATACTTAGTACATTCAGACATACTAGTGCATACTCTTGCCTACATAATATCACCATGTAGAAATCGGAGCCCAAGTTGATCATCCTCCTCCATGTGGCTAGTTCGGTTCTATTCAAGCTAGTTGATAAGTCCTCCACTTCAGGGACCTTAGTCTATACTCTCTCTTGTTATGTATTGAGACACTCTTCTTTATGTTCTATTTGACTATAAGGGTGAGCCCAGTTGCTTTGTCTTGGCCCCCGCTCTTATCTATGTAATAGAGGTGGTTGTTGGACATGTTATGTATTTATGAAGTGAGCTTGACTCTTGTCTCTTGATTATGATATTGTTCAAGATTTTCCCTTAGCCTCTTGCCCTATTCTTGTTCTTTGACGTTTTATATGCTTCTGCAACCAATGATGTGTAATGACAAGTTAAGAGGCTTGTTTGGGATTCCTTCAGGTTCCGCATTCGCTGTGTCACATCTAGGTCCTAGGCTTGGGTTGTGAGAGTCTGCTCCATATTCGAAGGCTCAACATCTGAAGGCTCCTCCTTGATATTTCTTCTCAGATCCTTAATCTCAGCAAGTCTACCTTTTGGGGCAACAGTACCTGGGATATAGACATAAACGCACCATGGTTTTCCCTAAGAATCAAGAAATGGAATACAATAAATTATATATGTTCAGTTGCATAAGGGTTCTACAGAAGCCCCTTTACGAGTCATAGTGAATACTATGAGTCGTAAAGTGCTCTTGTAAAGCAGTGGTTCAAACCAATTTTGGTTACTAGAAAAGACTATAAGACTCATAAAGTAGTTTATGAGTCGTAGACTAGGATCATAGAAAATTCCAGTGAATAATAAAACTTAGGTAGGGATCTACGACACCTATCTATGAGTCGTAAAGTGATTTGCAACCCATAGAAGGTTTCATCTAATGGATACTCAGAAACATCAAGTTTCTTGAGTTTCCCATGAGGGGCAATTACAACTCATAGATTGCTCTACGGGTCGTAAAATCCACTTGTGGACTAGAAATCTCAGTCACTAGAGTTTCTAAGTCCATCACACGAACCCCAAAAGACATTTTCAATAGATAATCATCAGAATCAAAGCACCAACACACACCCAAAAGATTAGCACACACAAACCATTCCCCCGAACATGTTTTAAACATACACACCCCATCAAAACATGCATTATCCTATTGTTCCGACCATTCCCATTGAACTTACACAAAATCATATACCCATGCAATTACCTACCAATTCCAAAAGCATAAACTATTCAAAATCATTCAAGCAAACATGGTGGATGGTACAAGAGGCACAACAATTAACAATCACAAGGCCAAATTACCCGATTCGGAATTCAATTAATCAATTCAACCAAGGGCAATCCAATTTCACATAACATGATTAAAATTCAACAATAATTCATGTTTCGACGCCTTGAAATGATTCAACAATCAACCCCTCAACTTGGTTAATAGGTTCTTACCACCTTCCATCAAGGTGTTTGAGTTACCAACCCCTCAACTTGGTTAATGGGACTACCACCTCCCATCAAGGTGTTTGAGGTATCAACCCCTCAACTTGGTTAATGGGTTTTTACCACCTCTCATCAAGGTATTTGAGGTACCAACCCCTCAACTTAGTTAATGGGTTTACCACCTCCCATCAAGGTGTTTGAGGTACCAACCCCTCAACTTGGTTATGGTCAACTCACAACACTATAGATATATATCATGTAATCATCACATAAATACCATCCTTTCATTATCATAAAGTCACTTAACTCATATGCCAAGCATTAGGCCTTCAATAACTCAAGATACATTAACCGGACATTTTATGAAACACTTGGTGGGTGTGCAATACCAGTATAAAACCATGTAATTGAAGAGTGAAATCATGCAAGTAAACTTGAAGTAAATTAACCCACCAACACTAGGTAATACCATCATGCAATATACATCAAAACTCTTCCTCAAACCTCAAGATAGATTCAAGATTCTGTCACGACCAAGCCTAGGGCCTAGACGTGATCGGGCGAATGGGTAAACCCAAAGAAACCCCAAACAAGGCTCATAGCATATTATTACACATCCTTGGTCTCGGAAGCAATATAAAATAACATAAGAAACATGAATAAGGGGAATTGGGCCTAAGGGAAAGAGATAGAGAGAGAGAGAGAGAGAGAGAGAGAGAGAGAGAGAGAAAGAGAGAGAGAAAGAGAGGGAGAGAGAGAGTTTAATACCTAAATAACTTAGATGAGTCAAAGCTCAAACATAATACATAACTTGTCCAATAACACCTCTAAACATAGATACTTAGCGGGGGCCAAGATAAATCAACTGAGCTCACCCTCATGTTCATAAGTATACAATGAATGAAAGAGCGTCTTAATACATAACATAAGAGAATATTCATTATCCCCAAAATGGAGGACTCACCAAGACTAACTTGAACAATTTGTCTAGCCATGAGTAGAATCAATAGGAGCTCCGATTCCTACATGGTAACATCATGTAGGTATAGAGTATGCCATAGTATATTTGAATGTACTAAGTATGTGGGATGCAATGCAACAAGAGATAGGCAATGTAATCAAAATACATAATCATAACAAGAGGATAGGTATGACATCAATATGGAATGCATGATCAATGCTTAAGGTAAAACATGCTAGTAAATCATGATCAAGAAATATAAACTCAATATGAAAAATATACTCAAACCCCTTTGTATCAACTTTCATGAAATAGGCCAAATGATCCCCACTCACCTTATGGTATAACCTTTTTGGAGAGTGTTATCAATACCCCTACTCACCTTATGGTATAACCTTTTTAGAGAGTTTAATGGAGACTTAGAGCTTGAGTGAGATCCTTGAAGAAATCCTTAAGATTAGTCTTAGTTTAGGACTTGAATTTAGGGTGAAATATGAGTCTAAGTGTTTGAGAGGATATTGGGGAATGTTAAGGATGTGAGGGTGAAATAAGGCTAAGTATATGTATTTTCAAGTGTGAGAACCCTTAAGCCCAAGACTTATATGTCTTGAGCCGAAATCACAAAAACAGGATCCAAATAACACTTGTCCGCGTCGCCTCACTAGAAACTGAAATTTCTGCACAAACGAGTATTACGGAAATGGGCATAAGTCCTTCATCCAAACTCGAGATGAGATGAAATGAAATGTGTTCGCAAGCTAATTCAAAGGGATTTCAGTTGATAGGTTGTGGGCTGCCCAATGTTTTGTGTGCTAAGAGATATGCCCCTTCAAAGTTGACCCTCCTAAATAGCGTATTTTGCGATTTTCAGATTTTGATACAGTCGCTCTAAAATTCGGGTTAGACCTATTTCCCACTCAATTTGACCCCCTAAACAAGAATATGAAGTCAAATTTTCAAAATAACAAATGTATTTATAGATATATGGAAAACAAGATTTCAGGCACTTCCGAGGCACGTTTTCAGGATTTTTTGGGTCGTTTCAGATTCATAGCTCAAGACATACTCAAACAGTCACACTTTTATGAAATCCCAACATAGTTCATAGTCAAATTCATAGGAAAAAATACCCATAGAAAAATCAACTTAGAGACATGAAATTTATGTAAAAAGAAAGCTTGGGCACCATGGATGAAAGGACCCAATGGTTGAAACCCACATACCTTAGCTATGGAGAATTCCTTGATGAAGATTGGAATGGAGACTTGAAGCTTGATTGATTTCCTTAAGATCCGGAATTAGATTTGGCACTTGAATTTTGAGTGAAATATTTATTTAAGTGTTTGAGAGAGAATTGGGGAATGTCTTGTATGATATGAAGATGAAATATGGCTAAGTATAGGTGTTTTTACGCATAGTAAGGCTAAGTCCCAAGACCCCAAAGCCTTTGGCCGAGATTAGAAAAACTGGCAACAAAATACCCGGTCAACATATGGTTCGCGACACGAACCCAATGCATAGGACAAACTTATACAGCTCCACTACAGGTCCACATCGCGGAGCTGTCGTGGACAGCTACTGGAATTCAAAAATTTTCAAAATTTTATGAAAATCAACTTTTCTACGGGTCTTCTAAAATTCGAATTATACATATTTCCCACTCAATATTGCCCTTTGAACAAGAATATGAAGTTGAATTTTTGATATCACACACGAATTTGAGATATATGGAAATTATGATTATACGCACCTCCGAGCACATTTTCGGGCACTTCTTAGGGTCGTTTCATGGAGGAAATTTGACTCCATTTGAGTTGTTGCTGATTGGATGACTAAGTCAGCTCATTTTCTACCGATCAAGACTACTTTTGGTGTCGAAGAATATGTAAGGTTGTAGATCCAGTAGTTGGTGAGGTTGCATAATGTGCCTAGGTCTATCATATCTGATCGAGGTACCTAATTCAATTCTCACTTTTGGAGGTTGTTTCAAAGAGGACTTGGTACTAAGGTGAAGTTGAGCACTGCTTTTTATCCTCAAACTAATGGACAAGCTGAGAAGACAATTCAAACTTTGAAGGACATGTTGAGGGCTTGTGTGTTAGAATTCAAAGGTAATTAAGATGACCATCTTCCACTTATTGAGTTTGCTTATGATAATAGATTTCATGCTAGCATTGGTATGGCACCTTTGCAGCTTTGTATAGTAGGAGATGTAGGTCTCCGTAGGGTGGTTTGAGTTGGGAGAGATGGCTTTGATTGGCCCAAACTTGGTATTGGAGGCTATGGAGAAAGTGAAGTTGATTAGAGAGAGGTTGAAAACGGCCCAAAGTCACCAAAAGTCCTATTCAAATATTAGGAAAAGGGACCTTGAGTTTCACATCAGTGATTGGGTGTATGTGAAAGTCTCACTTATGAAGGGCGTGATGCATTTTGGCAAGAAAGGCAAGTTAAGTCATTGGTATGTGGGCCCTTATGACATTGTTGAGCAAATTAGGAATGTGATTAATAGGTTAGAGTTACCTCTATTTACTTAGTCTTCCATGTATCTATGTTGAGAAAGTTAGTTGCTGATCCTAGTACTATTGTGCCTTTGGAAGGTATTGAAGTTGAGGAGAACTTGCCCTATTAGGAAGTTTCGTGGAGGTTTTGGATCGGCAAGTGAAGTGGATTCATAACAAAGATGTGCATTTGGTTAAGGTACTTTGGAGAAATCAACATATGGAAAGTGCTACATAAGAGGCGGAGTTGGATATGATGAAGCGATATCCCCATCTTTTCCAATCTACTCAAGCCTAAGGTATTAGGTTTTTCCTTTTTCCAAGTGGTCCTAACTCTTTCATTCTTGAGTTTCTTGGTATGACATGCATACATGTGCACCAAAATGATTTCTATGATGTTTTGAATGATTTGAATACGTTTTAATCTGAGTTTTAATGACTTTATAATTTCCAAGCAATGAAAATGCATTGTATCTTGTGATTGAAAGTTTCATGTTCTAAGTCAATCCTTGTTCTTGCACATTCGAGAATGAATGTTCCAAAGAGGGAGATGATGTAAGGGCCTGGACATTGTATGACCTCATCGGAGCTCAAAAATTTTCGTTTTGGAAAGTTTTAGACCAAGATGACACTCCATGGGAGCTCTCACGGTCCATGTGAGCCTCCATGAATTGACCCTTGGCCTCATGGATGGTATTTGGCCTTAAACATGGTGATTTAAACTAAGGCACGCCACACATGGACCCGTCACAGTTCGTGTGACACCTTACGAACCATGTGGTGGGTCGTGTGGTGGCCATAGCTTGAAATCCCACAATTGTAGGACCAAGTGTGGTGACATAGCCAAGTATATGGCTCGTGTGGGGTGTCACGGCCTATATGGCCTCCCTTATAGCTTCTGGAGTGAAATTTTTTGAAGTATGGAATCACTATGTCGTAACTTCATCATGACAGTGTTTCTAAGGAGAGGGATACAGGCAGTGTCATGGCTCGTCTAACACTAACAGTCCGCGCGGCCTCCCATGAAGATGATTTCGTCGAAAAATTCTAAGTATGGGATTATCATTTTGGACCTTCGTCAAGTATATCTGTTCTAAGTGTTGGTTCATGGATGAGTATACGGTCCGTGTGATGTGTCACGAACCGTATAGCCTCAATTGAGATGACGTTATTCAATTTTTCACCTCGTTTCACTAATGGTGTTTTCCTAAATATGATTTATCCTAAGGGTATTTTGTGACTTCCTATGCTACCTAAAGACTTAGTAATAACCTAAACTCTATTCCTCACATTCAAATTCATTCCTACACTTAGAATTGTTCAAATTCTCTCATCTAAAGAACTTTCCTCAAGTGAGCCAGTGGACATTAGCTTGGAGCATAAGGAAGGGTCTTCTTCATCAAATTTCTTCCAATTTCTTATTGAATCTTCTCTATTAGCTAAGGTATGTGGATTTTGATTCTTGGTTCCTTTCAACCAAGAAGACTCAAACTCTTTCAAGTGGTTTTCATTAATTTTAGGTTACTTTAAATATGAGTTTTCAATATTTTGATTAATTAAATTCAATTGATATATGGACTATACTTTATTTATGATTGTATGTTGCTTTAAGCCTTAATATGATGGTTCGCATTGAGATTATGAAGTTATGAAAGTGCATCTCCCCTTTAAAGCTTGATTGGTACATGGGCGATCTATATTATGATTTAAATATGGGTTTAATTATGCTTTCACTTGAAATTTCGTAATGTATTTGTTGAATTAAGTTTGGATCTACATTACCTATGCTATTCTCATCTCATTCATAATATATGCATTCATGAGCATCGAATTTATGAAATTACCAATGGGTTAAGCTCACATATGTTTTTATGAAATATTTTCGGTAAGTTAAGCTCACATATTGGTTATGACAAGAATATGATCACATAAATGTCTGTTGTTATTGGCTCTTTGAGCATATTGGGTGTTTGCACCATATTGTTTAATGAATGGGATATTCCTATGCATGAGAAATATGATATTGAACCATGTTTTGGCGTTTTAGCCCATGAATGAATGAGTATGAAGAATGTTCGGCTTCTAAGCCTCAATGTGCATTGAAATGACTTGCCTCTTTGAAATCATGTATATGTATAAGTATTCTTATGAGATGTTAGACTTAGCACTAATGGATTGCAGGCGTCAGGGCTACCCCAAAGGTCTCTCACTTTCCTTGAACTATATGTCAGCATAGGTACAGTAGCTATCACCGAAATGACTGAATTGTAAGGGATGGTTATTTATTGATATAATATGAAATGGTAATGGAAATCTTTCTAAAATGACAGGATCATAAAGAAGGTGGTCATCACATCAAAATGAACGGGTCGTATGGTGTGATATAGATTATCTTTGGCAAGTAATCTTCTCTCCCAGATGGGAGATCAACATCGGACAAATTTATGTAATAGCTCGCATACGTTTTACATGTCGGTTATGATCTCATCCATACTATGCATCATTAGTTTCCTGGCATGTCATATACTATGTCTCTTGTTATATATATATCCTTCTATACTATGTGTCCTTATCATCTAACATTGAATGCAGATTTGATAACTCATATGCATTACATACCTACATACTTAGTACATTCAAACGTACTAACATATACTTTTGCCTACATGATGTAACCATGTAGGGACCGAAGAATATATCCATCCACTGTCTGACATCTAGCTTGGATCTCAAGTTTTGCTTGTTGTGGTGAGTCCTATCTTCCAAGGACAAGTCATCATTTCCTCTACCTATGGTGTTTTATCTATTTTATTTACTTTGAGGGTTAGCTCGAATATGTCTTGGGCCCCGACCTATCTTATGTTTAAAGGCATTGTTGGACCGTGTAAACTCCTTCACAATTATTTGCTAAGTGTTATGATTGGAGGTTATGTTTATGACTTTGGCTACCAATTGGGTATTATTATGCAAATTGTTGTGAGCCTTATGATGTGGTTATATGTATGATGTGAAAGATCTTAAGTCCCGGATTGCCCCTATAGAGTGAGTCATACTTACCCGCTCCTTGGTATTTATGTGCAAAATGCTTTGTGAATTTATATTACTCTCATTCCCTATAACATGTCTATAGCGTGAGTCCTATTCTCCCATCCCTTAGAATTATGTGTCTACTATCTGTTTATGCTTCTGACCTGATGATGTGAATATGGATATTATGAGGCTTGTTTGAGGATTCATGGGTTCTCATTTGCCATGTTATTCCTAGACCCCAGGTTCGGATAGTGACAATATTACCTCCATTATTTACTATAATGGTTTCTCAATACATTTTCAAAATATTGAAATTAGTATATTTTGAAAAATAATATAACAAAATTATCATTTTATTTATTTCTTCTTAAGGAATAGGCCAGGTCAATACTAAATAAGTAAAAACAAGCGGAAAAAGTACTTCCTCCTTTCGACTTTATGTGATGTAGTTTCACTAGTCATGAATTTTAAGAAATAGGAGAATGATTCACAATAATTTCAAAACTACCATTAAAATGAATAAATTTTTGAATAGAAGAGTACACATTTTGCTAAATAAGTGAGACCCAATTTATATCACTTTTAAAGCGTAAAGGTTCTTAAAATGTTGATTAAACTTTTTTTGTCTCTCATTTAAGGTATGTTTGGAAAACCACCCTAATATTTATTTTTTATTGTATTCTCATTCTCAACTTTAACTTCATGCGATTCCATGCAATTTTTCATAATATCTTATTTATTTATTCGATGTTTATTTTTTTATTAGTATGATTTTATTAGTATTCTAATTTTTAAATTAAAGTTGAATAAAATTATAAACTTACATTTTTCTATAAATCGTATTTATATACATAATGTTGAAATTTGACATACGAGTATTATGTTAAATTTTTTATTTTGAATTTAACACTTATGTTATACTCCCTCCTTCCTATTTTAGGTGGCACCCTTTGACTTGATTCGATGTTTAAGAAAAAAATGAGGACTTTAAAAACTTGTGGTCTAAAATCATTTTTAGATATTTGTGTGGTTGAGAATCATTTCATTAAGAGTAAAAGAGAAATTGTAAAGGTAAATTGTTTCCAATTAGAATAAGGTGACATTCCTTTTGGAACAAATCAAAAAAGAAAGGGTGTCACATAAAATGAGACAGAAAGAGTATTGTTTATTTCATTTGTATTCGTAGTATAAGAGTTAATATTTTACATAAAAAGACATTTATTTTTTAGTTAGATTTGATATATCATCTTTTTGTCAAATATTTTAATAATTTTGCTATGACATTATATTTATAATATTTATATTTAGGTCATACTTTGCAGTTCATATGTTTGTATAAAATTTGTATGTTTAGTTTCTATGATTAATTAATTAGAATATACTAATTTGAAAAATATAAATTGATTTTTTTACAATATTAGTCAAGAATATATGTTTACTAATTATTATATTTTCAAAAGACAATATATCTTCTAAATATTTAAACTAATATTATTTATAAATATCCTTACTTGCCTACTATAAAATTTTAATTTTAGATGATTAACATTTGTGTTTAAAATTTAATATAACTTTGTAATTACATTTGGACAATCAATCAACACACTTGAAATTACAGTGTAAATACTTTGTGTCAAACAAACATGACATAGTAATTACCAGGTTGTGTAATTATTAGGGTGGTAATTACTACCCTAGTAATTAAATTAATTTAATTACCAAATGATTTTCTAAACAAACCCTAAAAAAATGTACAATAGACAAAATTTTCTATTTTTCTGAAATTATCATTTAATCATCTTTATAATATCTAAAAGAGTAGTCCTAAAATATATGGTGAAATGAAAATATAATTTAAAATTAATGAATCCTTAATATATCCTAAGAGAAAATTTTAAGATAAAAGATATTAGGATAAGTAATAACTAAAGAGTCCAAAAATATATAATATGAGCATAATATATTTTAAACAAAAAATAGAAAATAAAATAAAATCATGTTAGAAAAAAATAGGAATTTTGCCATCAGAACTTGGCCTAAAATTTGGCATAAAAAATCTCACATTAAAGCAAAATAAAATCACGTTTAGAAAAATTAGGAATTTTTCCATCACAACTTGTACTTAAAAAAGCCTACATTTTTTTAAATCTAACAGTTTAAACACAGTTTTTTTAGTAATTTTGTGATGGCAATACAGTATGGAAAATTAATTAAGTAAAAATATTAAAGAAAGTGGTTCACGTTTTTTTAAATAACTTTTTAACCTTGAAAATTTTATCATTTATCTAGATATAATATTTATTAAATTCATTTGCCAATTTTTAATTATTTTATTCTCCCTAGATATCGTTTTATTGATTGACATTATACACACGTAAATATATATCTATTATTCTTCCTAGATATCGCTTTATTGATTGACATTAGATACACGTATATATATATATATATAGAGAGAGAGAGAGACTAATTAGTAAAGTATTAATAATGACATTTAATATTTTTCATTTTTTTTTTTTTTGTGATAAGCTAATTAAAGAAAAAGGTCGGGAGGAATAATGTTTCCCCTAATTTGAATAAATATTTAGGGGTCTTTGGTAGCTGCCAGCTGGTTTGGAGATTAGTTATATATGCATTAAATCATTCATAAGTAATATCATATTTCGTAATTATTTAGAAAATAAATTATTTACATGTAAAATTAGTACGATATTTAATTTGTAATTTAAGAAATTTGCATAACTAATATATGTATGAGTTATTCTGAAATTTCTGTAAGAATATTATTTTATGCAAAGATAGAAGATGAAATAATAAATACATATAAGAGCAAAATATATGAATAACTAATATTTGTATAATTAATACTCCTATTTCAAAATAAATGAATTTTTAGGTGATTTTTGAGTTTTTAAAATAATATAATTGTTCACTTTTCAAGGGATATGTTGAAATGTTTTCTCAATTTTGTCCTTCATTAATTGAGTTTCTAAGGTTGAATTTTGTGTTAGAAATAAATGATTCATGAGTGTTTGGAGTTTGAAAGAGTAAAAATAAAAAAATATGATTAAAAAAAAAATTTTTTTTTAATATGGGTGATATAACCTAACAATTCACTTATTTTAAGTGAAACAGAGGGAGTAACTCCTAAAATAATGCTTAAATTATCCTCATAAGTAATGTTGCACTAATCTATACTATACTAAAAGTGTGAAAGTCCTTAATAATATTGATTGAACTTTTTGCCTTTTATTAAAAGACTCCTCTTTAGAAAAAATCGTCCTTTCACCTTTTTGTAATTATTTATTATTATTTTAATAGTATTAAATATTAACTATAATAAAAATTAAATAAAAAAATATTTTCTTATTATAATTAAATTCATATATGGAGAATATTTTTCTAACTAAAGTAAACTTCGTCAACAGAAAAATAGTCAAAAACTTTTTAGATAATAGGCACAAAATCTTTGAAATATATCCCATCTTTTCAGATAATAGGCACAAAATCTTTGAAATATATCCCATAAAAATAGAAAGAAAAAAGTTTTAAACAAAACGTCCAAAATAATTAAATTCAAGGGAATATCTTTCTAACTAAAATAGACTTGGTCCAAAAAAAAATAGTCAAAGCCTTTCCAAGCAAAAAAATTTTTGAAACATTTCCCCTAAAAACAAGGGGAAAAAGTTTTAAGCCAAAAAATACTAAAAAAAAAAAAAGGAAGTCCAAAAAACTCCTTTAAAAAAATTCCAAAAACTATTTTAAAAAAAGGAAAAAAGAGAACTTATAAAAAAAATAGAAAATTTGAAAAGAATCCTCAAAAAATAGAAAAAGGATTGTTAATTTGATAAAAAATACTTTGCTTTTGAAAATATGATTTATTACTAAATTAATTAAGTAAAAATCAAATTTTTAAAATTAAACAGAGTCGCCACTTAATTATTTTAAAGAAAATTAATAAAACTAAATTAAATTTTAAAAATCAACAGAAAAGTCTTAAAATTTTCCAAGAGATGGATAAGGATTCAATTTCCATTTTTGAGAAGAAATTAATCACTCTCTAACTTACGATTAACCAACGATTAAAATATTTGATTAACTTTGAAAATTTGACCAAGGTTGAAAAATTAATTAACTTTGAAAGAAATTAACTAAGATTGAAAAGATTGACTAATTTTGAAAGAAATTGACTAAGTTTAAAAGATTAATTAATTTTGAAAGAAATTGACTAAGTTTAAAAAACAATTTGACTAACTTTGAAAACTTGATGTAAAAGGATTAAAAGATAACCTAAAATAAAAGAATTCATAATAATTAAGACAAATAAATTGAATTAAAATGTAAAATCACATTTTTATTTTTTAAGACATTTAACTAATTTAGACATAAAAACCCACAAACATTTAAGAGTAACTGAAAAAATCTAAAGTGAACACCTTTTCGAATAAAATAAAATTAAAATGATGAAAAATAACATAAATGATTTTGATATGTAGGAAAATTTAATTAGATTGAAACTACTAATATAATAAACAATGTTAGCATCCAAATAAATACAAATATATAAACAAAATAATACAAAAGAAGAGAGTTGAAGGAATTTGGGCCTTTAGCCCATTTGTTTTGGGCCTTGAGATTGCTGCAATTGGGTTTCAAACTCCCTCCTGCCTGTATATCAGTGTTGTATAAACACTGTATATCAGTGTATATACAACATTTTTCAACAAACAAATCTAACCTTCCTTAGAAATTCAACCCAGGGGACCTCTTGGGCCGTCCCTACTGATGACTTGGGCTTCGTGCCTATCTCGCTGGCGTATACAGACCTTGTATACTAGTGTATACAGGGCCATTTCATTTCCAAAAATCAATAAATCAGCTTCCTTTCGACCTGTACTTCAGCATACTTCCAGATGCATACATTGACCTGACGAGGAATGACTCAAAGATATGCAGGGATGGAGTCCAAAATGGACTCAGATGGCATCACATGAAAAGGAAAAGCATGGATTAATCAAACTACTCTAAAATTAAATTGAAGCAGTGAAGTAACATGTAATTGACTAAATAATCACTTCATATGGAAAACAAACACACTATTCACTTTAAAAGATAAACAGAGCACTACCACAACTCAAGGCATCTCAAACAGGAAAGTAATATTCATGTGAAGTATGCACCTTATGATCAAGTTGTGTTGCTGTGCTAAAAGAAACATAGATACTAGACATTCTTCTAATACCATAAAGATTGGAAACATTGACTACTATCTATGTTTACACATAAAACAAACTTGCTGTGCTTAACATTGATCACTGGAAAGGGGACAAAATTTAAAGAAACCAATAAACTAAATCGTCCCTCCATATTTTTAAACAAAAAGAAAGAAAGAAAGACAAAGGACCAATATTTCTTTATCTAAGGCATACAACAGCAGATTGAGAATGAAAAGTTATCAAGACTATCGTGTCAAAATATTATCAAAGTGATAAAGAAAACCTGACTCTTTGAAAATCCAGTTTGAAATGACCACACATAGCATATTCGAAGACTTGTCACATATGAGAATCAAACCAAAGCAAGTAATGAAGATACAAGACTCCGAAATGTCTATTATCCAATGAACTTAAACTAAACAAGATTCATGTCAAACAAACTGAACACCATGAGTGCTTCCAGCATCCACATCTAGACATACTTTAGGAGAAAAACAAGTATCAGGTTCCTTCAAGGCACAAGCAGATTGTTTCAAGAAAGAACACAAACAATAAAGTATGACTGATTGAGTAAATCTTACAATAAGATCAATGATGACACACATATAGACATATGGCTATTAGCAGTTGCATTATTTTCACTCTTATTAATCCTTTTTGGTTTTCCTCTTTTCATTATCTAATGTATATGTGTTAGTTTTATCATAGTTACTTACTGTCATATGTTATTCACTGTTAGTCGCACTTGCTATTCCCTTACCGTACATTTCATTTTTACATTTTTTTTCATTTTGGCATATCTAGTCTTTCTGCTTATGGGTTTTGAGCTGAGGGTTTTAGGAAACAACCTCTCTACTTCTATGAGGTAGCGGTAAGGTCTGCGTACGATATACCCTACCCATACCCCACTTGTGGGATATCACTGGGTATGTTGTTGTTGTTGGCAAGAACATATCAGGACCACAACATTACAACAAAGTAATGAAAAAGTGAGGGGAGATTTTGAGTATTTGAGAAAGTTCTATCATCAAAACAGAAGCAGAGAACCTAGACATACTACAAGCTACGGTTAATCTTCTAATATTGAAACATCATTTGCCAATAAATCTAGTAGGCTGTTTAGGCTAGTAAAACAGACTAAAACACCAAATAATGACATCCTAGAATCAAATATACATAGATAGTTCAACCATAGCAAATACGGCTAGAAGAAGACTGAAATGAAATGACGGCAACTTGAGACACTGATGTGCTTGAAGGTAATGAAACTGGAACAAAAACATGAAGAAAATTTCAAACTATAACGTAAAGATAGGAAACAGTGACCAAGAGGACTACATCAAATTCATGAAACACTCGGACATCTAACTTCGATGCAATGATCAAGAAGCAAACGAACGCCTCCACATTTATCATCTAACATTTGTACTGCTCATATAATAGCCCAACTATCAACAATTATCGGCACAACATCAAACAACACACAACGTGACACTAGAGATTCAATCAAAGGATATTACCTCTTTAGGAGCAATGAACTGGGAACGACAAACCAAAAGCGAAGACTTCTACCCCACGAATAGAAACCCGGCTAAATCACTTCGAAATCGAAAATTTTCGGTTTCAGGGCCTTCGAATCGAGAGAGTTTTTCTGAAATTCAGCTCAACATTGAACAGGAGTTTTAGTAATTCTTAAGAGTAAGGGCAGCTGCTTAGCCAGAATTTTTTGAATTCTTTTTGTGAGGAATACGGTCCCCTCAAATGGTGATGAACGGGGATTTATATAGCCCCAAAACTAGGGCTAAACGGGAGGAAAATCGGATGGGAATTGGGGAAATCAGGGTCGGGTTTAGGGTTTTTAAAATTCAAAATCTGAGATTTCAAATTTCCCCCTCATCTAGAATCAAAATCAATCCAAATTGATTCTAGAATCCGTTGGAAAAGGATGAGATGGATGGTTCGATTTTGAGCAAGAACGAACACGCTGAAGTGAGAGAGGGCCACGTATGTATGGAGGAACAAATGTTCTTCATTTTGGCATTTTGCTGGGTTGCTGGTTTTCGTTGAAGAAGAAGGACGATGGTGAGGTACACGCGACGAAGGAAGGAGAAGAAGAAGGGAAATTGGGGCAATTGGGGTCACGCGTGTGTAGGTATGTATATGTATGATATGTGTATATGTTGAATGTGGGGTTTGGGCCGGGTTTGGACTCGTGGGTTGGGTTTTGTATTGATTTTTTGGGCCAAATTTAGTCCAAAATGCTTCAAGATGAGTATGAATTTTGGTTTTTAAAATTGGTCATTCAATTGCAATTTTAGCCGATCAAACGTAATCGAATTGAAATCAATTGATTAATTTGATTACAAGACAAATTAATATAAATTAATTTAAGAACTTTTAATATTATCAACCTGAAATAACTAAATTAAATACAAAATAATAACTCCTAAAATAAAAAATAAAATTTATTTGAGAAAATATTTTTGTATTTTTGAAAGCTAATTATTTCAAATTGTCAAAATTAAAAGCTCAATTATTAATTTATAATATGGAGAGTAAAAATTAGATGTCAACAAGGATATTCATTAAAAAATTTTGTTATTTATTATTTTTTAAAATAATTATTATTTAATTATTATCCTAATGTTTAATAT